>CACRXP010000564.1:126804-149060 GCA_902702965.1 Spirometra erinaceieuropaei
TTAGCAAAAGAAAAACGTTTTGATAGTTCTAACTACGCAAAAAGACTGTACTGTCAAGGTTGGCGACGCTGAGTGGACTAGGCAGATTTCATATCTCATTACTTCTTCTGCAAATTCACCACCGAGGATGAATGCGAAGTCAACCCCCCGGTGAGGAGGACCATGCGGGGAGATGGAAAAGCTGACGGTTTGTGGAGTGTTGGGGATAGGGTCCGCTTAACGCATGCACTTCCATCAACCTGTTTTGCACAAGGGCAGGCGGTGGATTTTCCCTCAAGTAGGAGGACGCAGGGGGTGGGGAACAGGACAGGTCAGAATGGGATTGGAAGAAAACTTGTGGCGAAAAGGATCTGGGGCGGGGGACAGGACGGAGCTATGGAGGAGACAGTGGGTGGGTGAGGGTGAAGGGCTGGCAAGAGCGCGGTAGGGGTCGGATGAGGAGAGAATGTGAAAGGAGGAGGAAGTTGCCAAAATTGGAGAGGATGGTGGAAACGGGGGGGGGGGGGTGGCAGAATAATTAACTAAATGTGTGAAGGTGTGCACGGGCAGACTGGGGAGGATGGGGAAGGGGCAAGGAGATTTTTTCCCAATCGAGATCTTAGCGCATTTCTAATACATTTTCTGTCACCCGAGTACAGCTTGAAGGCCGTCAAGCGGACAAGACAGAGAGATACGCTTATCAGACGGCGGCCGACGTGAGGTGGCGCCAAATTGGAGCAAATAAAGGCAATCGCCTCGCACCCCCCCCCCCGCGGCTTGCTTGTCTGTAGGCGCGAATTGGCGCACGGGAAGAATTTAGTCAAAAGGGTCCAAAGATTGTAAGGTTGCTAGGAAACCGGCGAATGTAAGACTGCGGAGAAACCAGGAGGAATAAGCTGCTGTGGGGGACGGATGCTCGCTTCAAATCAGGAAATAAAATTGATTAAAGAGGGGGGCGCTCACCCATCGTGTTACGGAATTCCCTCGTCCCGTTCTACCTTCTGGGCTCTATCTCTCTCTCTCACGGGCCCAACCAGCAGTCGCACAGCGGCACGTAGTATAGTCCGAATAGCATCACCGACACCTATGGCTCAATGATTAGGGGCGTTGGACTCCTAACCAACAGGTCAGACGATCGAATCCCAGGTGTTCCACACTTCGGGGTCAGGTATGACTGGCTAACGACGGCCAGTAAGCCAGAAATGACCATTCTAGTCTCCCCTGTCTTTGTCGGTAATGCTATTCTGCCTACAAAACTGGTGGTTGTTGCAGGCTGTAAGGCCGTCTTCGGATAGAACTCAAAGACAAGAACTATAAGATTATCAGTAAACGTGAGACAGTGGGTGTCTAAAGCTGTCAGAATGGAGCTCGTTTGGACACTCATTTCAACAGACTAAGTAAGATTAATGTTTTCGAGGTGGCACGTACTATGGTAGTTATTTATCAGGGGCACATGGATTGCACTATGCATACATACACGCACAAGTCAAAACAAGAGCAACGCAAGAATTACTAAAACGGCGAGCAAGTGCGCTGGATATTTGAATAGAGGGAGTAGGAGAGAGATAAAAGGAGGAGGAGACTGCGGAGGGGTGGGGAGATGGAGATTTGGGCGGGGGTGTGAGGAGGAAGGGGAGGAGGAGGAGGAACGTGGGAAGATGTTGGAGCTGGAGATTTTTGTCGGGGTATTAAGGGGTAGTGGATATGGATGATGAAGAGAAGGTTCTCTGACCAGCAGAACGGATACTTTACTTTTACGGGAACCCGGGCTCAAATTAAGGGTTTACGTCAGTGGCTCGTGTCACTTATCGGAAAGGCTGTTCACTCGACAGCTAATGAGTTTAATGGGCCCTTTCATGAACCCCTAGCCAACACTCGAGTCCCACCGACCTTTCAATCTATCCGCTTGGTTGCTCATCAAGGCGGAGGTGAACGCTCGACCTGCCTCAAAGGGTACGTATCCGTCGAGTTTTAAATTGCCATAGTGCGCTAAAAGTCGAGACTTCGAGGGTTGCCGACTGACGGGACGACTCGGGCCTCACAATCAGCCAAGCGAGTGTTTGTGTGGGATGGCGGGCTGCAATGGCTCCTTAATGTGGCCTCTATGGCGCTCCCACTTAGTGACAACCAAGCCGCCCGGCTTTCTTTCTTGGTGTACAATCCTGGCCAGTGTACATTGCGAACCAGGGATGTGGCGGTACGCCTACGTGTGGGGTCTCGCTGTGCCAGCCACCTGGACTATCTCCCGCCTCCGGTCTTCCTGACTCTGTCATAACACCGAGCCAAAGAGGAGGAGGAGGAGAGAGTGCGGCAGATGCTAAGCAAGTCGTGCACACGTCACCGTGTAGTAGAGCACACGGTTAGCAGCGTCGGCAACAACAATCGAACTCTCATGCCCTTGTCTGCGGTCGGGACGCGCGAGCACAAATCGGTGCTGTCACGCAGGCTGCCAAACCCTCCCCCTTTAAGAACAGATGGACACCTACGCAGCGCCCGAGTGGCTCCTCTCCCCCTGCCCTCCTCTTGGGCGGCTTGAATTTCTGACAAGACTCATTGGGCAGGCACAATTGGGAACCAACCTAACAACACAGTGGCAGAGGGACGCGCTCACTGATGGCGTTTAGGAATTCACCTGTCCCGGTGTGACTCTGAGCCATCTTGAGCCCCCAGAGCAGCCGCACTGCAGCGCGTAATATGGGCAGGATGACATAACCGACAAAGAAAAGGGGGACTGGACTCAGACCTCTTCGGTGTCCGGCTGGACTAAGGCCACACTATACTCACGTAAGCTTGTCCCCAGCAGTAGTTTCGGTGCGTTTAAAATGCATGTGGGCGCATAAACACAGTAGCGGGATAGAAGGGGAGAATGTCAGCCGGATTAGACATTTGGCCGCCGACGTCGAACCAACTTTCTGCTGCGGCTGGCGTATAGACTGGCTGATGGCACCACCCTACCTCTCAGAGGCCTGCTTACTATCTCGCCGGCTTAAGTGGGTTAAATTCAGTATGGTAAAGACTCCAGTTCATTCGTCAGAGGAACCTGTCAGATGCGAGTAAATACATGCAATGGTGCGCGTCACCCCATCTGCAGCGCAACCATAGTGGGAGATGGTTGAATGACAATCAGGAAAGACTAGTAGTAAAATAGGCAAGTAGGTAGTCGCAGGCCATGCATCGGCAATAACTCCAGGTGTGGTTTTGCGCCGATCTACTGAAATGATCGATTACTTCTTTTAAAATCTAAGTCATTGCGACACTACGATACAACAAATGTTGTCCGAAATTTCATACAGTTTTCTCCGCCATCGTTACCCTCGTACCTGGTCCTGAAAATTCCACCTAGAGTAACACGGGGTAGGCTAGAGGCGTTCATCTTCAAGCCGCCATACGAAATCAGTGTTCTGCAGACCGCGGCCTAACTAGGTTTTTGTGAACGACCAGCGTGATCTGCGCCAGAGGGTAAAAATGTCTCGCCAAGAAATAAAAACGACTGTCTCCTAGCCGCCGCCGCCCTATTTGCACGCGAAATTCTCACTAAAGGTGATATGAACACAACGACGCAAGCATATGCGCACGCGATGACAGTTCAAACGTAGTTATCGACGATATCCAACGTGCGCCCCACGCCAGGGTGGGTACAGGGACAGCGGCTGGTGCGTGAATTCGTTTGTGGTGATAGTAGGCTTGCGATGCGCCTGGCGCACCCTGTCTCACCCCTCACCCCCCTCTGGGCCTAGAGTCAAGACTAAGTTAAGACGACCCGGAGCGGTATTGGATGCTGGCGCGGCACGAGCCCGCGCCTCAGCGGGCCTACACAGCCTCCATGTGCGGCATTCTTATGGGGAGCAGCCCAGTACCTGGTGGCGTAACCTGATCTTGGTCCAATGCATCTCCCCTATGACCGGTTACAGGGGACAAGTAAGAACAATAACCGCAGGCATTAACTTGCTCCTGTAATTGGAACATGGATGGCTGAGGATTGCCAATTGGGCAGAAACGACAGCCCAGCTTTCGTTGTATCCGTCGGTACACACTGACTCCTATCCATCACCCGAGTCGGCCCTTCCCCTTGCCCCCCCCGGCCTTCGGCTCTAACGCGCGCTATCATAAAACATTCAGATGCAGTTTTCCTGCTCATTGGGATGGAGGGCGGGAGTGTTTAAGGAACACGAAACTCAAGAGTCAGGAAGCTTCTTCCACGGGACGTCAACACGGTATTCCCAAGTAGTCCACAACATCAAAGAGAAAATAAGTGCTACTTAATCACCTCGAGGACTATAATAGGCTTCATTTGGACAAGGATTTTTTGCCTTTTAGCCCGCAAATCTTATGATCCGTGTCTCAGTAAATAAAGATACGGCGAGTGTGAATCGAAGCCTATCAAACGGTGATTAGGTAGGGGTGACATCAGATATTCAGCCTCGCTTTCTGTGTTGTTTGCAAAAGTGGCTTGTAGACAAGAGTACGGACGGAGTATAGGAAGGTTGAGGATTCCTCCGGCCTCAAATTTTCTCTTGTGAGCGGAGCCGAACCTCTTTACTTCAACCGTCGTACCCGATGATGTCCGCCCAGCAAGGTGAGGCAGACACGGTGACTTGTACGTGATTTAGCTTGTAGTGAGAGTAGACTTGCGCAGCACCTACCGCACCCTCTCCTCTCCTATCTAGACCCGCTGCTAAGACAAAGTAAAGAAGACGGGAGATGGGGAAGGTGGAGGTGGATGGCGCGGTTGAGCCCGCACCTTGGCGTTCCACTCCCCGCCCCTGATCCGCACAGCAAATGGCCAGGATTCAATCAACAACAACAACAGCACCATAACGACCCACATAGCCGGTGAGGATGACTGGGCGGTCATGCTCGCAACCTGTATACCCAGCGGAAGCGCAAGCGGTGTCAGAGAACTGCCAGCGTATACCAGGGTCATAGTTTGCTGGTACTGAAATAGCAGACGCTCACAGACCTTTGGGCGGAAAATACAGAGAAGAAGAAGACACGATCGCCAGGTCACGAGCTTTATTAGCCTGGCGTTTCGGATTCCCGCTCGAATCCATCATCAGAGACAAAAGCAGATACGGGTGGTTCATGCATATGCGGCTGCAGTATTTATAGGATGCAGTAGCCATGCTACCGCATACCTATGAATATTCACGGCTACCCTTCCCCCCCCCCTTCATCAGGGATCGTTGCACGTGGCGTGATGGCCGACATTCGCGTCGTTAATTGCTGCAATTTCATCACATGCGTTGGATGTTGTTGTGATGATTGCTCGACCATCTGACGCGCTGACCCGGGTGTTGGGAAGAGTTTTCACCTGTGCGCTCCCCGCGTGGCCAATTACTTCGCCTAGACGAAGTCTCAGCACGGTGTATTGAATGGGAAGATCATTGCACTTGTTATAGACTAGGGGCCATTAAACCATGACACAAGCAGCTCCCGGCTCACGCGGTTGTCACCTCTAGCAAGAATTTCGGCCTCGTCAAATTCGAATGTGTGGCCGGGGCTCGTCTAATGAGTCAAAACTTGAGGGCCAGCGTCATTTCTCTGCACTGCTGCAGCGTGTTCGGCCATTCGCGTTCGGAGCTGTCTTCCGGTTCCTCCGACGTAGTTGCTTTGTCCGCAACTGCACCAGATCCGATAAACGACTCCCGAAGTTTCTTGCCATGGCAGCGGGCCTACCGGTTTCATTGCCTGACGCCTGATGGATGCCTCCGGTCTTTGTGCAACTCAAACCCCCAAGTGGTGAGAGAAGGCGGGTTGTTAGGGCTTTGAGACGACAAAAATAAGCCAGGAATGCCACTAGATGAGATGCTAGCCACTAATGAAGACTGACACCTGTAGTTTGCTCGAAGAGAGGTTTAGAATGGCATACCCACCAGGTAACTTGTTGAAGAAATCGGCCCAGAGAGAGGGAGAGAGAGTATGAAAGTGGTCAGGGGCGGGGACGACTTCCTTCTGTGACCTAAGCTTCGCCGCTTCCTCCTCTCCCTCTCCTGGCCTTCCCCTGCGTCTCACGCTGGACCGATCTGAGAAAGCGCGAAGTTTGGGTCATTGCGCTGTTTATGGGAGCACATGAATAATTAACTTGGGCTAGGAGGGAGGGAGAACGGAGGGAAGCGGGGCTGTGTGTGTGCGAGAGAGAAACAGAAATGCACACAACGAAAAGCAAGACGCGGGGGTGAACTCGATTAGCCGAGCACAGCTGACTGAGTTCAGCGGCGACAGTGTGAATGCGTTTGACCGGGACAACCTGCGTACACCGGTGGGGATGGCAGTTTGTCGTCCAAGTTTTTTAGGTGGAGGGGGGGGGAGACAGAGAAGACGGTGGGTAGTCAGAAAAAGAAGAGGGAAACAGGAGAGACAGATAGTTGAGGCAGTCGGACCTATTCGTTTGAAGCAGGCTCTAGACATTGCGCAGCATCTGCGCTTAGGGATGGAAGACTCTCAATTAGGCCAGTGCACAAAGTGTGTGTGTGCGTGTGTGTGTGTGACAAGTGGAAGCCCAGCCACCCTCGCCCTGGGATTTTCCGTCATTTCCCATGTAATATTGAGAAATGGCTCAGGGCAGCCTCCAAAAAGCCTGCAATAATAGCAGCAGCGCCCATGACGGCCTCTGATAGCTTTTCGAGATAACAGGGGGAGTTGTTGAGAACAAGGGATTTTTGCAGATGGGTGAAATTAGCAACACTGTAGGTTCTAAAACGAGCCAAATGAATTTTCGGACAGTCCAATCAGGGAATCGCCAGGATTATGACGAGTGCACAAGGGAACCAGACACGTGGCGGATACGCACCAACGCGCATCCAGAGTGGAAACGGCTGCGACGGTTGGTAGGCCTGCTTGCATATACGCTGTAGAAAAACCAAACGCAGTCGAACCAGGCAGAACGATTTGAGACTGCAGATGGTCCACTGCTCATCCGCTGCTCCAAGCAACAAAACAAACATGCACTGCTTCCCCCCCTGATGCCCCTCGCTGCACTGTCCTCGCAATAATGGCACTGCTAATTAAGCTAATGAAGGCGGATGGCCCGAAACTGACGTCAACCTTTCTGTAGGCGTGCACAGACGACCCAGTTAAGGTGAGATTGGGCGGGAAGGTGCAGGTGGATTACCTGCACGGCGCGCTCGACAATCTCTTCCTGCCCTCCACCCCGGCGCACGGTTCTCCGTTGGGACAAAGGAATCCAACTGGTCGGGAATGGCGGGGAACGAGAGAGAGCTCGGTGCAAAGAATCGGGCGAGTAGGTCGAGTGGAGTTCCGCGCACTCAGTGGGATAAGTGAGGCATTTCACCACCAACATCGGCAGCAGCAGCAGCAGCAGCAACGTCGTCGTGGTCATAATCACCATTAAAAACTGATGAAAGTGGTGGTGTAAGGGCACAAGTTAAGACGGTTCCTAAGGGAGCCTTGCAGCGCCTAAGCTAGTGTGGTGGTGTCTGACGAACCTGCGGTAGTTTTTGACCAACCGAGCCCGCGGTAGAGTCTGATGAACCGTCTAATTGTAGGGGATGACTGCAAAAGCGGTAGAGTCTGACGGTAGTGTCATAGCCCGTGGTAGTGTCTGACGAATTGTCTACCCGTAGGAGATAACTGAAAAAGCATCCAACGTCGCCTCATCCGGAGCCAGTTACCTGTAGTAGCCTTGAACGAACCTGCGGTAGTGTCAGGCGAACCGACAAATTGTAAGGGATGGCTGAAAAAGAACCCAATTTTGCCTCGTCCGCTTTCGGTGGGACAGTCTTGAGAAAAAAAGTGCCACAGGACACGGTGATCTCATCGCGGAAGGCACGGTCGCCTGCCTCCAAACGGAGTCATTAACAACCTGGATGCAGACAGATCCCCACGCAAAGGCCAAGGAGACTAATGACGACAAAGCCAGTGATTGCAGCTTGTGTAGCAAAAAACACCAGTTGGTTTTTTTGCCCATTGAAGTGCAAACCGGTCTTCTTCCCAGTGAGTATACGCGAGGTCTAATAGCAATCGGCAGCGCCAATTTCCCGACAGGAAGCATTCTGATTCTAAACTGGGAATGGCTGGCTGACGACGGCCAATAAGCCAGAAATGGCCATTCCAGTGTCCCTTGTTTTTGTCGGTAATACCATTCTGATTCTAAACTGTTATATCTGCATAAAATTCCCGGGATGCTTGCGCGTTTCTTCGTAGAACCCAACGTCCACATTTTTCCTAATGCGCGCTTGAACCGACGAAAGCAGAATGCCTTTAGGCAGCAAGGGCTTTGGTATCGACTGCGGCTTACAGGAGTGGGCACTATTATAACCGGATAGGACAGAGTGACGGAGAGAGGGGTTTGTTAAAATTGCTGCTCCCCCAGCGCCTAGCAACCGAACAGCGGGAACCGACTCCCCACCAGTGGACAGCGGAAATTGGAAAATCTCATACCCGAGCTCGCTCACTTGTTCAGCGGGGGGTTTGCTAAAAAAACAGAACTCGCGAGCCAAGAAAACATGTGCCCCGAAATTGAAATCAAGCCCTCATCCCTCAGGTGCTCTAAGTTCGGAGATGCCGAGGTGTGCTTTCTGGGTGTACGAATAATCGATATGCCTTGAGTGTTGCACCAGTCCGCGATTTGACTTTATTCTGGCATGGCGGTTCCCTGGTTGAGTGAGATTTATATGCATATACTATCTGATAATAAAGACGGCTCTGCCAACCGAAGCGAAGAGACGTTTATCGGATATAGTGCAGTTGCGGAAAAATCAACTACGCCGGAGAAACCGGAAGACAGCTCCGAACGCGAATGACCGAACACGCTGCGGCGGTGCGGAGAAATGACGCCAGCTCTCAAATTGTGACTCATTCGACGAGACCCGGCCACACATTCAAGTTTGAGGAGGCCAAAATTCTCGCAAGAGGTGACAACCGCGTGAGGCGGGAGCTGCTTGTGTCATGGTTTACTGGCACCCAGTCTATTAACAAGTACAATGATCTTCCCATTCAATACACCGTGTTGAGACTTCGTCTAGGCAGAGTAATTGGCCACACGGGGAGCGAACAGGTGAACACTCCTCCCACTACCCGGGTCAGCGCGTCAGATGGTCGAGCAATCATCACACCAACATCCGACGCACGTGATGAAATTGCAGCAATTAACGACGCAAACGTCGGTCATTACGCCACGTGCAACGATCCCTGATGAAGGGGGGGGGGGTAGCCGTGAATATTCATAGGCATGCGGTAGCATGATTACTGCGTCTTGTAAATACTGCGATCGCATATGCATAAACCAGCCTTATCTGTTTTTGTCTCTGATGATGGATTCGAGCAGGAGCCCAAAACGCCAGGCTAATAAAGATCTTGGTCCGGTGATCGTGTCTTCTTCGTCAAAGACGGCTCTAGTCCTTAAACAAGCTCAATTGGTGAATGGCCTGCCAAACGTGTATTTACCTCCTAAGTCATAAGAAAAGTTTCGCACTTATTATATACTGCGTATTCTTATGTCATTCAAATCATAAGAAAATTGAGGCTCTTTAAGTAATTAAAAGACATGTAATTAGTGGAGATGAATCTACAGAAACGATGGTGTTTGGCTCGTCAAGCCGCTAAGCAGTACAAACTGCTCATACAAAAAAGCGTGAAGCTTCCTCTGAAACTGTGTCCGAAGGCGGAGCAAAACCCTGCCGGGACACTCCTGGGAGTGTTTAGGTAAATAAAGTTGTGGGTACAATTTTCTTTGTTGTGAAATATGGGGAATGTAAGCTCATTTGTGGACGTCATCGCTCAGCTAAGTTTCGAAAAATGATACGTGCGTCGGTAGCATTTTTTCGCTGCCGGCGTCTTATAAATGCGCACGATTGGTTTAAACACGCTTCGGGATAGATAGGGTACTGAAACGGCTTATAGTGGTATGTAGATAGGCAGACTCCTCCCCACCATGAAATAGGCAAGGAGGTGATTTGCTATTTTTCGGACTTCCAGGAAGCATACACGCGCTTGGGCTTAGACTAGGTGACCTAGACGTTCTGCCTTACGCGTTGCGTTAGATGCGTCACTGACCGACGGAGGAGCAACAAAAATGATAAAAACACCGATAAGACTAGTAACTTCTACTTCGCCCTCCCTCTACCACACATATAGGCAAAATCATATTGACCAACGAAGACAATGAAGACTAGAATGGTCATTTCTAGCCTGCCGTGTCCAACCCCCAGGGTGTGAGCAAAATACATCAACTTCATAGAGGTTGAATAGCACAACCAAAAAGACAAGGGAGACTGCAATGGCTGTAAAGAAGATGAAGACGCGATCTCTGGGACAGTACATGTATTAGTCTGAGCTTTTGGTCTCGTACAGGAGGCCATCGTCAGAGACTGTGAGAAGGCAACATCAAATGAGCGGTTTTTGTAGTCACGCCATGAGGGGGGGGGAGATATGAGTGCAGCGGGTGGTGTTCGCGATAAGTTGCGTTCTTCGCAAACGACTCGAAGAGAATTACGACGAGACGAACAAACCCCTAAAAATTGACCACTTACTGCAACTGTTCGCTTTCTGCCAACAAACCTTCTTCACCTTCAATGGCAGAACATACGAGCAGATCAAAGGAACGCCGATGGGTTCGCCAATATCCAGCCTGGTTGCAGAACTAGTCCTGCAGGAACTGGAAAAAGTCGCCTTCGACCAATATGAACCTGCATTTTGGCGCCGGTACGTGGACGACACGTTCGTCATAATTGAAAGGAGCAGACTGGCCGACTTCCAAGACCTGCTCAACGGCATCTTCCCAGACATTCAGTTCACAAGGGAAGAAGAGCATGCCGAACAGCTGCCTTTCCTTGACGTTCTCGTCGCACGCACACCCAACGGTGAACTCAACACCACGGTGTACAGAAAGGCGACTAACACGACTCAGATTCTCAACTACCACAGAAACTACCCAATGGCGCATAAACGCAGCTGTGTTAGGACACTCTTCCAGAGGGTAAAAACGCACTGCAAAAAACCAGAGGGACGAGTACGAGAACTCCAGCATCTTCGGGACCAACTGACAAGGAATGGATACCCGAACAGCTTCGTCAGCCGCTGCCTCCGCACGCGCCCACGGCGAACAAACGGAGGAGAGCCGCCAACACTCTGGCACCTTCTGCCATATATAAAGAACGTATTCGAAGCGATGGAACGTATCGCTGGAGAGCTCGGCGTGGGTATCGCTCACCGTCCGACAGCGACCATGCGCAGCAAAATCATGCAAGTGAAGGATCGCCTAGACGTGGGTGAACAATCGGGCGTCGTCTATCAGATCCCATGTCGGGACTACCCTCGCCACTACACTGGACAAACCGGACGACGACTTAGCTCACGAATAACGGAGCACAAACGGGCGGTCCGGAGAGGCGACCCGTTGTCTCAGGTCGCCACTCACACCCTGGAGGAAGGCCACGAATTCAACTTTGCGAGCACGCGGATAGTGGCGCGGGCCAGCAATAAGACAGGACGAGAACTGTTAGAGGCCTGGGTGTCTGACACCAACGCTATCAATAGGCACGTTGACATACCCCCCTGCTATCACGCGCTCCGTTCCCGCGGCCAAGGGGCGAGGATCCAATTTCTAGCCAAGGGTGCACGCAGTCACGCCACCGTGAGACGGCGTGGGACGCAACTTATCGCGAATACCACCCTCTGCACTCATATCTCTACCCCCCCCCTCATGGCGTGACTACAAAAACCGCTCATTTGATGTTGCCTTCTCACAGTCTCTGACGATGGCCTCCTGTACGAGACCGAAAGCTCAGACTAATACATGTACTGTCCCAGAGATCGCGTCTTCATCTTCTTTACAACAAGAACCTGGGATTCGCATATTCGCTTCCATCCACTGCAATGGCTATTTATGGCTTGTCGGCCGTCATCAGCCAACCATATTAAACCCCGAGGTATGCAACCCTTAGGGCTCGAACTTGCGACCTGTTGGTTAAAAGTCCAACCTCCAAACAGTTAAGTCACGGGCTGTGCGGCTGCTGGCGGGGTTCGAGAGAACAGTGCCCCAAGGCAAAATTAAACGAGTGAGTTCCGTAACGCGATCGATCTCTCACTTGTAACAGAAAAATCATCACTAATTTTTAGGGAGGGGAAAAAGCTGATCAAGCGTCTTAATTTTTACCTTGACTCAACCTTGGAGGAAGGCAAGCTACGTAGAAATCCGCCGGCAAAATATCTAACTAAAGGGCTGTTAAAGAGGAAACTTAGCAGGGAAAACTTTTAAGTGATATGAGGTATATTCAGTGGCGGCTTCCGTTGTGCGGGTTCATGTTTCTCCGCGACGAGGTTTCATTACTAGGTGAGTCTAAATGTATAACACAATCGGCTATCTGCGCTGGAATGTCCGAGAAGCCACTACTTTGCAAATGCTCCCGATAAGTATTTTATTTTAAAGGTTTTGATAATCAGAGTCTAAGTGTATGGCAAATTGATTGGGTAGGATGTGGTTATGTGGTGGCCGCACCTGATGGACACAATACTGTTGATCTGTTTAATTATTTTGAGTTAGTGTGATTGCGTTGGCATGGTGTTGCTGTGCATTGCGGTTTGTGTTCCGTTGGCGGCCTTGTTTCTGTGTTGCCATGTCTTCCTTTTTCAGACCAATGTCGGTGGTTCTTCTTGACTCTCGGCCTGTCGTCTCCTTCTACCTTTCGCGTTGATGTTTCAGGGTTGGAGTCTAGGGCCGCGGATAAGGGTTAGGGTTGGGGTTATGGTTAGGGCAACTATTTCATAGCCACTCAAAGTACAACTTCGCATTCCCAAATAACTTTTCTTTTACGTATAGTTACTTGACCTCGTCGCCTATGCATTTCCCAGCTGCACCTGTAAAAAGCGGTTCCGTATTACAGGTGGCTGCGATTTGTTTACTTCAGGTGCGGCTACATAACCACATTTGACCATTGAGTGAAAAACGCAAACTCATGGTGTACTCATCACTATTTCAGGGGTGATCAGTAATTTATCCTGCTCCTACACCAGAAAAAGCTATAAAGAAATTTGACGGAAGGAAAGTCCACAGAAAAAGGTATGTTTACAATAGCGCCTGACCATTCTATTTAAATTTTCAGGTCACTGACCAGCCAGTCAACCCGTGACCTTGTGAAACGTTTTATTCCTGTGATGTCCCTATCGGTGACATCAAGGTAAAACCTGATTGCCTTAGTCAACCGCATCTCAAACAATGCTAAAGCGGAAAAAATACAGCTAATTCTTGAGAAACCGTGTTGGAATCTCTACTAAAAGCGTAGGCCGTTGGCTAATTGCCATACATTAGTGAGAGATATTTAAGTGCGAACCCCCGAAAGGACTATTTTCAAAAACTATCCTACTTGTGCTGTCATAATCAGTAAACAAAAGCGCAATCTTTGTTATAATATCTCACAGTAAATGGACCTAAATTTGACGAAATTTGAGAAGAAATGTCCAGTAGACTCTACAGACCCGATTCCACGAACACTGCGAATAATACAGTGTGGGTCCCCCTATGACGGGGCAAAAAAGAAGATACTCAAAGGCGGTATACGCAATCATCGAGACGGCAAAAAGCCAGTTGGTGATGGGTCTTCGGGACTGAAAGTATTCAAGACAACATTTTTATAGGAATTAGCGCTCCAGACTGAAGAAGAGTCAGTCATACTTGCTGCAGGACTCGCGTGGAAACGGTTACTTAATTCGAGGAGTACGGCGTGCACAACATGCGGGTCAAATTAAAAGTGTCGGTTGCATGTATCGACTCCTCTCCCTTGGAAAAAAACAGTCCCAGTACACACATGGGTACGGGAACTGTTTAGCTTGCCATGCCTCAACAGGGGCCTCGAACCATAACTCTCAAATGGACGTACTTTCAGCATGACGCGATATTCGAGCAAAGTAAAGCACCAGGCTGTAAGGGACAGATTAATCGAGAATACGTTAAAAGATGCCGTCTGAACTGTTGGTTTGGATGCAGAAAACTTAGGTCTTAAGCCCTGGACTTGGCATGCCCGAGTGTTTAACGTGAGGTTCCGCAGTTTGTCTGATCTTACTGGACACATTCAAGGGGCAGTGTAGGAAATAACGCTTGTGCCATACAGCAACTGAGTGCTTTGCTATTTTCCAAGGAGTACTGGTGTGTCCGAGCCCATCTCCGGCTGTCTTGCTATCGGTGCGAGGAGGGTGAGGGAAGAGGAGGAGGGAGTGAAATAGATGCTCCGCGAGCTTGTTGGACCACAAACAAATTCACGCGCAAGTCATCGGCTCTGTGTTTGCTCGGTGGCTGTGGCCGTTTGCGAAGGCCAAACTTGTTGGGATTTTCTCCTTTCAGGCACGATTTTTACATGACTAGTAAACCATAAATTATGTCATTTGGTAATCTCTTCTGAAACACATTTGACTCGCAAAGAATACGCTGTGGATTTTCGGTAGTTTCGGCCGACCAGTCTAATCATGGCCGCTTGTCATTTCCCTGGGTAGGAATTGTAAACTCTGCATGAGAAATATTTCGTACAAAAAGGGAGTTACCCGTGAAAACCGTTTTTTGAGAGTGAGAAGTGAAAAAAGACCAGAGTCTGCACCTTAATGGGTTCAGATAGAGAGAACGCCGTCCTCTTTGACATCTTCCCGAAAAGGCAAAAACTCACCAACGACACCACTAAATGGAATCGTGACTTTTTAGCTCAAGTAATGCAGCTATTCAATAATGGTACTTTCGAAATCACAGAGGGCTTAGGATGAGAGGGGACAGAGGAGGGGGAGAAGGAAGAGGAGGAGGATGAGAATTAGAAGAGGAAGAAGAAGAAGGTGAAGAAGAAAAAGGTGGGGGAGGAGGAGGAGGAGGAGGTGATGGCGTCGACGACGGGGGGGGGAGGATTGGCATGATGAAGACTGTTCTTCTTAGTGCCGAACTTCTCCTAATCAGAGTTCCTTCAGAGGAGCAAGGCGGGTAAAACCCCCCACTGCTTCAGTTTCCGACGAAAGCGTCGCCGAGAGACAGGGGAGGAGACCGACCGGGCAGCGAAGGCAGTTTTCCCCTCCCCCTGATCAGAGCCAACAACCTCTACAGTGCAGTCCCTAATGATGGAGGTGTATCTGTGTACAATGGGTTAGACTAATAAATATTCCGCCGGTCTGGTCACTCACTCCCCCCCCGGGGGGGTAGGCGTCAAATTGTGCCTGCCCATCTACTGCGCAAAAAGAACGCAAATTGGCATTGTCGTCGACAGTGAAATGAATGTCGGTCAAGCCCGCCCGCCCGCCCGCCCCACCCCACCCCATCCCCATCGCCGGGTGGATTCTCAGAAGTTACCAATTTGTGTGTGTGCCGGAGATCGAACTTGATGGGAAACCAGGTTATCACAGAAGCCTCCGGGTAATTTATTTCCGCCCAAGGGTTACAGCATAGCGGCGGAAACTGCGCGTGTGTTAGGGCACGGAAATCTCAAATATATATATATCTGAAACGAGCTTCTGCGTAGTAAAAATGTACGCGGGGCCTAATGCTGGCTGAGGTGATAAGAATCTCACGCAAAAGGCCAAGTGAACTGCTACTCAGTGGCAACATCCACAGTTGATTTGGTTGCTGAAGATTGTGTATCAAATTTGTTCTAAATTAACGTATTCTGCAGAAGGTGCAACTCAAGTAGGCGTTACTTATTGGGGAAAATTCAAATTAAGGTGTACCGATGGGCACTTTCTAGGACACTAGCCCAACAGCTACCTTTTCTGACTCTACATCGAGAAAACTGTTGACTAATCCGTAAAAATATCTGTACCACAGAGATGTTGACCGAAATTCTGAAATGCACTTTAATCAGAAAGGACTACTTAAGTGGGGTTGTGATAATAATTATCTTGCAGAAAAATCCCGAAATTCTTCAGTCATGCCAGGATGCCGGCTTCTGAATGAGCTACCTTTCGAACGCCTACAACAACTCGCTAAAAAAGACTGATTAATCAGTACTAATTTTTTTCTAATTGAATTTCGAAGTCTTTATGAATCCAAATATATTTTGTAGGAAACCTGCATATAAAAAATTATTCCCTACACCCATTTGGTGGAAAATTACATCTGCACATTTCATACTGGAGAAAAAGGGCACAAAAGGAGGTTTTAAAAACTCTTCCCAATTTCTAAATGAATTTGGACTCGACCTGCAGTTGTATTTCCGCTTAGGAAGTTCTAACCACATGCTGTACGCTTTTCGTGTGAAGAGAATTATATGTTCCTCGATACTACTAGGAAGAGGTCATATAAGGCTCACAAAATTGTGCAATGGATGTGTACTTCATAGGGAGCATTAGCGAACGCACAGATACGATGGCTCATGACTGAAAACATTTAGAATGCAAAAGGTATCCGTTCTTTAAGTACAAAATTAAAGACACAATTCGCTACCACAGTGCGTGACCTATCTCATGAAATGTTGGCTGAAATTCTAAATGCCTTTTCGATTAGGAAGAATTACTTGGTCGCAGTTGTGATACTGATTATCTTAAGGCATACTCTTATAACCTGTCGGATTCGGCAGGATGTCGGCTTTAAAATGCACTTCTTTTCAATCTCCTGTAGAGAGCGTGATCGGTAAAAAAGGACTACTTAAGTAGCATGCATTTTTCCCATTGATTTTCGATGGTCTTGGAAATTCGAAGATATTTTATAGAAACCATAAACAAAAATGTGCTTTCTTTTAGTCAATCAATAGAGTATCATGTCTTCTTTATATTTTATACTTAAGGAAGGAGTATAATTAGGTTTTAAAAAGTTTTCTAATTGCCGAAAAATTTGGAGCCTGATCATTCGTTGCATTAGCGCTTAGTGATTACACTCTACAAGGTGCATGCGTTCCGCGTAAAGAAAATCCCATATTTTTCTATGTCATTAAAGGGATATTATACAGGGTCCATAAAATTTTGCAATGGATGAGGACCATGTTGTACATTTCATGAGGAGCAGTGGTAAACGTTCAGATACGATGCTACGTGAATGGACATATCGCGGTCTTAAAAAGTCTCATAATTAGAAACTTTTTTAAAACCTCATTATACTCCTTCCTTAAGTATAAAATATAAAGCAGACGTGATTCTCTATTGATTGACTAACAGAAGGCGTATTTTTGTTCGTGATTTCCATAAAATATATTTGAATTTCCAAGACCATCGAAAATCAATGGGAAAAATGCATGCTACTTAAGTTGTCATTTTTTACCGAGTACGCTTTCTACAGGAGATTGAAAAGAAGTGCATTTTAAAGCTGACATCCTGCCGAGTCCAAAATGTTATAAGAGTATGCCTAATGATAATCAGTATCACAACCGCGACCAAGTCATCCTTCCTAATCGAAGACGCATTTCAAAATTTCCGCCAACATTTCATGAGATAGGTCACGCACTGTAGATGGGTATAAGGAGGAATAGTTTTTTCATTTTCTATATAAAATTTACTTGAGTTAACGAGCGCATCGTAGTGGTGGTGGTGGTGGTGGTGGTGGTGGTGGTGGTGGTGGTGGTGGTGGTGGTCTTTTGAAGTCTCATATGCAGAGGAGAAAGAGCAGGAGTCGGTTGAGACTGACCTCATTGAAGCTAAAACGAGCCTCTGCGGTGCGTCCACGTAGATCCCAGAGAACAATCAAACCGGTGGAAAAGCCGATCAGCATTTTGTTCATGTCTTGGGGGCTTTCGCAGAGGTGAACCACAGATCCCGGATGTGCAGACTGGGAACTGGGGGGAGTAATGAGAAGTAAAGGAGGTATTAAGTCATAATATGGCAAAAACAAGTTGGACAAGCGGGGCTTCATCCCAGTTTACACTAGTAAATGGCAGTTGCTAGTAGGCAACCGGTGTGACACTTCGTTTCTCTACAAAGAAGAACAAAGGCAGGAAATGTGTCATATGCAGCATACTGAGCCAATGTTGAGTGAAGATCGAAGGCCTTTAGCAGAGCTTTCTTGAAAAGATCTTGAAGTTGAAGTCAGAGGAAGTGGTTCAAAGCTTAGAAATCCCGAAAACAACTTGTACACATTGTAGCTTTAAAAAAGCCACAGTAGTTCCGGTTTCAATTTCGAGGTCAGTTTATCCGGCTGTCATACCAGTGCCTGAATGGGGACGAAAGGCACAGAACTTCGCCTGTGTGAGCTTAAACGACTTTGTGCGTATGCTATGCCATACTTTAGTAAATAATGGCCCTCGCATCCTGGTGTGCGCCGGCAGTTTTCTGACACCTGGTTCCCTGTTGATGGATGTCTTTGCACTCTGGCGATTATACAGGCAGTGTGCATGGTTACTCAGTGGCTTGTGTCATCCTCTCCTCCTTCTGACCTGGCTTGAAAGCTCACCAACTGACGGATAACTTGGACCTTGCAGTCGGCCCAGTAAATATGTTTGTGTGAGGTGGCCGACTGGTGGTCTGTGAGTCAGGCTGCAATGGCTCCTTCATAATGTGGCCACTAAGACGTGGTGGTACTCCAAGGTGCGGGTTCATTCGTCGTGCCATTCACTTGCCCCCCCCCTCTCTCACCTTCTGCCTCCTTAGCTCTGCCTTGACGCAGGGTCCAGGTGAGAGAGGAGAAGAGGGTGCGGTAGATGCTGTGCAAGTCTACTGCCAATATAATCTAATTCACGTGCAAGTCACCGTGCCTGTTCTCCTCAGCTTGCTGTGTAGCACACGGTGGACATCGTTGGTCACTACGGTAGAACTGTCGGGTTTGCCGAACGAGAACAAAATCAACCAGATCTGGCGTTATTAGACGCTACGGAGCAAATACGGGAAGGTAAGACAGTGACTCTGAAGGATTCAAGCCAACAGTGTCGTGACAACAGCAATTCATCACTATTGAAGACGTAAATCTAGGCCTCGTATCAGCCTTGCGGGCCACCTCCGCATCCATCCCGACAACAAATAAAAAAGGAAAAACCGAAACCCAGATCCCTGGCAGCAGTTCTCTATAAGTGTTGTGATTGGCAGGCCGATGGGTAGTTTGGATGTGCGTTTCCAGTGTAGACAATTTGTCACTGTGTTAAGACTGCCGGCTTTTGTCTGTTCTGTGTTCTGTAAACATGTGCAATAAGGCCGGTCCGGAAGTTAGTCGTGCGCCGAAAGTGAGAACATGTCGAAAGAAGCTGTAAATCAGCACTGTTGGTCTCAGGTTGATCTCTTCCCTGCCTCCTATTCGTGATTGGCTTCTAGCTTCCACGCCAGAACATCGTACCTGCGCAAAGCTTGTCGACTACTTTTGCTTAATTCGGATTCTCATACCCTTTGGGGGCAAGCAACCGGAGCGATGCGGCTACTAAGCACGTCTTCTTCAAGTTTCACATTCAGAGAAAGGGAATCTTTTGATTTTAAACAAAGTAAACCCCAGCCACCTGTAATACGGGCCGGTGGTAGTGAGAGTTTTTACAGGTGGGGCCGGGGAACGCACAGGCGACGAGGTCAAGTAGTCGTATGCAAAAGAAAAGCTATTGGGGATGTGCGGTCGTACTTTGAGTGGTTGAGAAAAAGTTGCCCTAACTCCTTACCCTAACTCCAACAGTACTGTGTCCATCAGGTGGGGCTACATAACTACATCTTGCCCAAAATAGTCCACATTTGTTGCAACATTTCATGAGCCACAAAGTATCTTCTAAATGGCATAAAGAAATGTATGTTTTTCCCTGCACGAAAGGTACACACAGCTTGAAGACTGGAATTCCTTAACAAAGGTGCAACCGTAGATTGAGTTCAAAACTGGTCGGGAATCGAAAAAATTTTGAAAACCAAACGATACTCCTTCTTCACGTATAGAGTTGAAGAAGACATGATTGGCTACCCCAATGTGCACATAGAATAACATTCTTATGGAGGCTTTCCATAAAACATATTGGAATTTATAAGGACATCGAAAACCGACAGAGAGCATGCAAACTACGAAAGAAGTCATTTTTTCCGAGTTTGTTTTTTCCAAGTGCTCGGAGGTCGTAGCATTCTAAGAGCCAACACCCTGACGTGGCTTACATATCACGGGCTACGTCGTAAAATAATAAACCTTACAGTCGCACTCATATAATCCTTCCAAATCGAAAACGCATTTAAGGATTTTGGCCAACATTTCAGGAGATCGGTTAACATCAGGCGCGGTAGTCCTCACTGTGCACCGGAACCTGTGTGAGTTTTCTGAGGGTTAGAAGTCTCCCAGCGATTCCTCTTCTAAAAGCGGTGACTTCAAAGGCTGCCAGGGAGGCTAGCAGGGAGGAGGAAGGGGGAAATTAGACTTCAGTGACTCGTTAATGTAGCCTGAATAACATAAGACGAGCTTCTCTGACTCCGCGATATTTTAATTTGCCTGACCACACGCATCTGTGCGGTGCTGTAGCAAGTGATTCAGCGCAACACTGGACAAGAACGAATATTGTGCCCGTGGTCCAGAATGCGCATCTATAGATAAACTTTTAAATCTTAGTAGTCCAACGTAAATGAAACCTGACGACATTTGAGAGATAACAGCCTACCTCTATCTCATTGCTCGATCCGCGAGTAAGTCACCCTTGCAGAACATTACCAACAGAGACAGAGGACACTGACGGCATCAGTTGCGACTTATTCATCGTGATCGGCGCAGGACTCAATTGTTCGATTACCAACTTGCCCCTGTGGCTGGCTGATAATGATAAATGAGCCAGAAACGGCCATTCCACTCCAATATTGTTCGTTGCTATGCGACCGCCACGGCGAAATGTAATCAGATGGACGAGGCATCGCAACCCGAAAACTCCAAAAATCCGCAGACAGAAACTACGCCTCATCCCTGCCATCTCCACAGTTTCCGGTTGATCAATACTGAGACAACCAGCTACTTCGTGTAAGTTAGTAGCGTAGGCGTGCTTAGTCGCAGGAGGGGGAGGGGTATCCAAAACAGCAAACCAGCCTCTTCTATTCCCCCTCCCGACCCAAATCCTTACAATATGTTCCGGCCTGGAAGTAGGGCGGGAGTCGCTGCGCAGGCTTGTTAACAACCCTCGTGGGCGCATGTCCTTCAGTCTGTTAACCGGCTACAGTTACCATAGGGCAGAAGAATTCCTTTGAGTCTGTTATCACAAAATTGTTATTGGAAAGGGCTTTAAGGACTGTGTGCGTATGCTATGCCACGCTTCAGCAAACAATGGCACTCGCAGTCTGATGTGCGCGAAACCTTCCAGTGGAGGAGTTTGCGTTCTGATGGGCATATACGCCGCCTGCATGGTTACTCAGTGAACTGTGTCATCCTCTCATCCTGACGCGGGTATTAAAGGTCACTAACTGACGAATGACTTGGACCTCGCAGTAGGCTCAGTGTATATGTTTGTGAGGGGTGGTCTGTGAGTCAGGCTGCAATGGCTCCTTCATAATGTGACCACTATGGCGTTGTGGTACGCCTAGGTACGGGTTCATTTCTCGTGCCGTTTACTTGCGAACTCTCTCGTTTCCTGTCTTCTTGACATTTTCTTGGGCCCAAGTGGTGGAGGAAGGAGTGCGACAGATGTTGTGCAAGCCTACTCCCAGTATAATCTTATTCCCGCGCAACTCACTGCGTCCGTTCTCAACCTGCTGTAAGGCATGTAGAGAGGTTCTTTTGCCACGGCGGTTGAACTGTCTGCCTTGATGCAGGGTCCAGGTGAGAGAGGAGAAGACAGTGCGGTAGATGCTGTGCAAGTCTACTGTCCCTATAATCTAATCCACGCGCAAGTCACCGTGCTTGTTTTCCTGCCTGCTGTGAATTACACGGTGGACATCGTCTGTCACGACGGTCGGACTGTCCGGTTTGCCGAGAGAGAACAAAATCTGCCAAATCTGGCATTATCGGACGGTAAGGAACAGATACAGGAAGTTAAAGCAGTGACTCCTGAGGATTAAGGCCAACAGCGACGTGACAACTGCAATTCGCCACCACTGAAAACGCAAATCTAGGCCTCGCATCAGTTTTGCGGGTCACCTCCGCATCCATCGCGGCAACAAATCAAAGAGGGAAAACCTAAGCCCCGGTCCATAGCAGCACATCCTTATTAGTGTTGTGATTGGCAGGCCGATGGGTGCGTTTTCAGTGCGGCCTATATAGCACTACCACTCCGTGGTGTCCCAGAGGGATATGGCGGCAGGCCTAGGGGTGGCTCTGACCGGTGTGTATTATTGAGGTTGTTTCTGCGGGTGCAGTTGTTGGCTGCCGCGGCGTCATTTTTGATTCCAAGCAGTTCCCCTCTTCTTACTGTATGAAATCCGAGGGGCGTGATGGTACGCCTAGGTGCGGGTTCACTAGCCATGACATCCACTTGCGCCCTCTCTTGCCTCCGGTCTTCTTG
>CACRXP010000564.1:155518-182264 GCA_902702965.1 Spirometra erinaceieuropaei
TCGCTGCTAGGTCCTCCTCCTACTCACATCTCCGTCGAAATACCTCGTGTGTAATCACCAACCTGGCGCCAATCAGAAGGCATCGAGTCAGGCGTCTGCTGCGCCCGTGTAAGCTTAAATCAGCCTACCCACACTCGCCTACCCGTCCCATAACAGAAGGGAAACGAGGCTGGCGTGCGTGGGAAATAAAGGAAGTAGTGGGCGTTGGCGAGTCTGAGCAAGTACATTCTCCACTCCTGCCCCGCCCCCTTCCTCCTCTCCACCCTCATCCGTCCGCCCCTTGACGCATAGAACAGACTTCCGGGTAGTTTCAGTCCACCTTTTTGCCCTGCAAAGAAATGCACTTGGCAATCTGATTAATCATCCAGCCTGGTAGTCGGCGGGTAATCAAACTGCCCTGCTGCCTTACCAACACCGTACAACTGGCAAAAAAGGTCTCAACGTCAGCAATTTCGTTTTTTCTGGCATTCCTAGCAATTCACGTTCTTGCGTCAAAGAGAAGCTTGGGCGTTTCAAGCAAAACGAAGAATGCCCTAGTAATTGTGCTTCTCCACCGACACAAGAGAATTGGCTGAACAAGGGCATAGGCTGGAAAAATACAAACTCTCCTGTGACCCAGGCCATTAAGATTAATTGGAATCGCCTAGAAAGCACGCAAAAACGAAATTGTGCACATATGTGCTAAAAAAAATCTGCATTTTTTATTGCCTCAAATATTTCTAAATTCTATGCCATGCCTGTCCTCCTTTCCTTTTCGTGTCCGTATGAAAAGGCCTTCTGACAATAGTGATATATTAGAATGCGTCTGGATCGCGTAGCACGTCATGGAAGCAGGATGCGAAACAACGTACTTTCCGTAACCTGATCGGTGAGCTCCCATCTATCATAATTGATATTACCGATCACAACCGACAGGATAACGGGCTCGTGGCTCAATGGTAGAGTTTCAAACTCCAGAACCAAAGATCCCGGGTTCGACATTCAAGTGTTGCACTTGGGGATACACTTGGGGTTGGGCATGACTGACTGATGACAGCTAATTAGCCAGAAACGGCCATTCCGGTCTCCCTTGTCTTTGTCGGTATCATCTCATATATATATATATATGTATCAGCAAGGAGGGACGACAGAGAATGCGGGTAGATTGATACAGTACTGTTTCGGGCTTATTGTGCCGTCATTCAGCCAATCATAACCCTGACCACCAGCAGCTGAGACCAGAAACACAAACATGCGCACAGACGCACCTGGCGCAGTTGATCCACCACTGGGGTCTACCAGATGGGTCAAAAGCACTTCATCGAACCGAAGTTCATCAATGCCTCGCCACCAGGTGCCTGCAGTGCTGTGAGTCACCCTTCCGGGTCCAAAGGCTTGTGGGCGTCTGCTACGTCATGCCCAGCAAACTATGGCTCTCGCAGCCTAGTGTGCGCTGGCAGTTCTCCGGTATTTGGTTCTCTGGCGGTAGATACATTTACGATCCCGCTGGATATACAGGTCTTGGACATGGCTGCCCACTCATCCACGTCTTTTTCTGTCGTTGTTGTTGTTGTTGTTGTTAGTCAAAGTCGTAGTCAATTGTTGTGTGGACAAGGGGTGTGTTGATACACCTAGGTGCGTGTTCGGTCGTGCCAGCCACCTGCACCTTCCCCACCTCTGGTCTTCTTGACTCTGTCTCAAAATCTGGTCGGACGAGATCGATGATAAAGCGCAGTCCCGGTGGAGGCCGGGGGTGACGTCCTCACTATTCACACAGACTTTGATTCTTCTACGACAGGTTGCCAAAATCAGTGAGAGTAGCTTCGGTGTCACTACATCATGCAGCACGATCGACCACGGGGAGCTCCCGTGAACAGAGTCTAAAAGCACAGGAAACTCCCCCCCCCCCGAAACGAATGAGAGGGCGGGGGCCTTCTGTGAACAGCTTCGGTACCCAAGGTGCCGGCGAAAGTAACGCCCGTCAACACATCCCAAGCACGCCTGCTGAAAGCCGTTGTTTGTAAGGAGCAGTACATTCGTCCCGGCATTGCGTGGTCTTCAAGCTAAGACCCGCACAGGTGTCATCACGGGGACGAATATTCAGTTCATTTGGGAGTATCCACAACGACAGGGAGGCCTCAACAGGGCAGTTTCCCGTGTGATGTTAACACTGCGACAGAACAGGGGGGCAGGCACCTCAGCGCAGGACGCGGACTTGCATCGTGGCTGCGGACTCGGGCGAAAATCATCAGTCTGGAATGTGATCGGGTGAGGACGAACAAAAAAGCCAAGAGCAGACACCCTGTTCGGATGCAATCTGCACGAACCAGTTGTAGTGGTGAGAGTTAAGCACAGGACACGATGATGGGTAAAAGCAGAGATGGAAGAGGGATGTGAGATACGCCAACCCTTCCACCGCCCCCATCCTCTGAAGCAGCAGAACCCTCACCAGGAATTCCACGGCTGTCACTCCCCACGAGACGCAAATTTTAAATGAGCGCCATGAGAAGAAACAGCGAGGTTGGAAACAAAATACTGACACTGGTGATGCAGGAGAATGGTGACGTGTGTGAGAAAGACTAGGGTCCTCCACCACGGGCACCACGGGGGGGGGGGAGGAGAGTTTCAATGGGTGATTTCAGCTCAGACTTATCCGTCTCCTAAATGCAGAGCAGGTTCTTCAGACATCGGCAGCCTGCCACTCAATTAAGGAGGAGTTTGAAAGTTCCCCCCCCCGCCTTCTCCCACCCAACTGCTCTCCACCGCCAACTGCATGATGATGATGATGGGCGACTGGGAATGCCAGTGGACTCGGCTGAAAATGTTTGTTTCCAACTTTAAACTCAATTTTAGCAGTGTCAACAATCGGTTGCATAAACAAAATGAGCCCTGTTGCGTAAGAGGAGGAAGAGAAGGCGCTGACAACATATGCACCGAAAGAGGGCATAAAAATCGACAGGGAAGGAGATTTCAGATACCACAGATCCTCGTACTTACATATCTATTGCTTTGTTCCAGTTGATAACATATCCGGAGATGGTGAACTGCTGGGTATTGACAAAGTGCACATTGCCCTTGTCTGAGCCGACACACAACCAGGAGCTTCCGACTGATAGGTGGCCGCAGGTGAGTCTGTATGAAAAGAATAAAAAGACGGCTAGAAAGTTACAAACAGCCTTTTTCGGCACAGAAGAGACGAGTGATTAGGGCAAAAAGTGAGTGAGCACAGCGTCTGGGGGAGAATGTGCGGGGTTCAACACCACCAGGGCAGTCAAAGTGAGACTCAGATAGAGCATGTAGATTTATTTCTGTCGCCACTGGCTGAAAAAATGCCCAATCAAGGAGAAAAATCAAAAGAGAAAACACTCACTTATGATCAAGACTTTTCTCTGGGCTAAATTAGAGTCTTACGGACCGCAAATGCTTAAAAATGTACCCTTTTAGCACGAAGAGCAGGCCTACACAACCGCTCCCATCACTACTGTCAATTAATGGGGCGCGCCAAAGTAGACATGTGGACTCGTGATCTCGTGGGTCTCGTGGCCCAATTGGTTAGAGGCGCGGACTTCTAACTAACAGGTCGCAAATTTGAGCCTCGGATGTTCCACACTTCGGGGTTGGGTATGACTGGCTGACGACGGCTAATAAGCCAGGAATGGCCATTCCAGTCTCCCTTGTCTTTGTCGGTAATGCCATTCTGCCTATATCATGCGCCGCTGTGCAGCTGCTGGTTGGGCTCGAGAGAGAGCTCGTAAGGAACAACGGAATGAGAGAGTTCCGTAATAACGATCGGTGAGAGCCCCCTATCATCGTAGACATGTTCCATCATCACCGGAAGTCTGTCTATCGTCAATGGTATAGACTACTACTTTTGGAAGCATAGTGGCGCCAAGGGCATCCTTAGGAGAGAGAGAGACTTCCGCAACACTCATCTCATTCGTCATTCTCAGACCCATGGGGTACCAGTGGTAAGACACTGTTAATATGGCGGGACATGGACGTGAGCCGGGGGCTGACCAGGTATACGATCGCTGTCTACGCGTGCCACGCACGTGCTTGTCCCGACATGCGTAAGAAAGGGACCCGGGAGGCGTCTTATAGAAGGGGGTTGCCACAAAGACTGTAGTTAAGAGCACTCTAAGCAGAACTGAGTGGACTCGTTAGTTATCAGTCTTCTGATCCACGACCATTAATGCGTAGTGAGGGTTTAACGCAGTGAGAAAATAAACGAGCTCCCCTTGACAGTATATACCAGTGACAAGATCGAGGCGGACCCACCGGAAGCAGTGGCTAATGAGCATCAAAATCCATGTCTAGCGCATTTTACATGACAATGTGGTCGCCTGGTTCCTAGTTTCTGCAGGACGGATCACTCAATGTGGCATCAAGTCTTTTCAGCTGAAACCAGATCCGACAGGACGGATTGGGGTGAAATGGGGGTTCAGGGTGAAATACAGGTCTGGATGGAAGGGGCTGCGGCGCGTTATGCGAATTACAACTGCCGAACGCGATGACCCACACACACAAAGGATGCTTTGACTGTCCACTATTTCGTTTACTGCAAAGAGTTCGGTGAGGGCCGTCTGCATGGCATTGGCTTTGCAGCGTACTCGCGCCTCCAGTGAAGCGTGGGGCATGGCAGAGAGTTGTCATTTCAAATTGGGCGCCCTGCAATTGTGCGGAAGTCCGAAGCATACGCCATAAATTAGTGCACTATTTAGGCCCTGGCCGTAGGAAAGCTACTGGCTCGACCGCTGCAAGGGAAGGAAAGGCAGACACAGAGCTAATGGCGAGGAGTGCCAGGGACTCCACATGTGCATGCTCTTATTTGGGCCGAGATGGTGGGATCAAAAGCGTTTCAGACCTGAGCTACCGTAGAAAGAGTGCGTATGTGGTGGTCAGGAAACAAGTATTTGTCAATTAGCCCACATAGAGATAGGGGAACAATACCCACAGGAAATGGGGAGGTAAGGTTTAAGAGGGTGGGACGGACGGAGAAAAGGAGGAAGATGACGGGGGTGAAAAGAAATAAGCAGGGGAAGAGCGAAGGAGAGAATGAGGAGGAGTGAGTGGAGGGAAGCAAGGGATGAAGTGAAAGGGGATCAGTGTGGGAGAAGGTAAGATGGGGAAGAAAAAGAAGAAGAATAACAAAAGCATGATGATGACGATGGCGGTGGTGATGATCTGATAGCGTGTGCTATGCCAGTATCAGTAAACCATGGCCCTAGCAGCCTACCATGCGCTAGCAGTTCCCTGACACCTAGTTCTCTGCCGATAGATGCGCTTGCGCTCCTGCCGGGTATACAGGTAGTGGGCATGGCTGCCCAGTCATACCCGTCCTTCTGACCCCTGTTGGGGTGTTGTTGCTGATGTGGGCGAAAAATCTTGGTCAAGTATATGCTGTGGACCAGGGGACGTGGTGGTACACCCAGGTGCGGCTCCAGCCGTGCCAGCCACCTGCGCCCTCCCCCGCTTCCGGTCTTCTTGACTTTGTCTTGACATCGGGTCCAGGTGGGGATTGGGGAAGAGAGAGTGTAGTAGATGCTGCGCAAGTCTACATTCACGATGAACTAATCCGCTCGCAAGTTACCGTCCCTGCTCTCGCCTTGCTGTGGAGCACACGGTGAACATCGTCGTCAACGACGGTCGAACTGTCGGTGGTGGTGTAGGAGGAGGAGCTGCAATCCACCTGACTTTTTCTCTCTCTTTTTGCTTCCTCCCCTAGATCTATCTTTTCATCCTTAATTCTCTTGCGCTCCTCTCGTAAATCTTCTTCCCAATGTCGGTGAGGGCTAGAATGGAGATGCCTAAATTGTCATTAACATGAATTCTTCCTGTGGTGGTGGTGGTGGTGGTGGTGGTGGTGGTGGTGGTGGTGGTGGTGGTGGTGGTGGGACGGATTCAAAAGAGTCTGAAATCAGTCGGTGGGGAGAACGACGAATAAAGCTGAAAAACTGTTCGCACTGGGTCTGCTTGATAGTTCACTTGCAGTCTAACTAGCACGTTCCCACAAGAGGGGACTAGCTGCGAAATAAAGATGCTATCGGGTTTGGCAGACCTGAAGTCACTCGTCAGTGCAGTCACTGATGTGGTTGTGAGTGAGCCGTCATGTTGGCTTCTTAGATTAAAGTTGAGATGGATAGCTGTTTCACATGACAACAAATGCTGCCCGTCATCCATCGCAACCCCGGAATGTCTGCGACATGTCACAGAGGAGTGTATGAGGACGTATATCTTGGAATGCAGAAAATACTAGAAACCGTTGCTTTGTTATTTTTTTAGAAATTAACTGCGAACTCGGAGTAGATCAGTATATTTAAGGACTATAGGCTCAGACCGAAATTTTTGGCATGCATATTTGGGCCAAAGTCCATCAGCCATAGTGGGTAACCGCGTAATATTCATTAACGACCGACAGGAAGCTAGTAGTGTACTTTAGGGTAAGGTGATTCCATACTAACAGCACAGCTGACAGCCAATAGTTCACACACGCGCGTTTCGCCGATATTCTGCCGCTGCATGACACGGCTGCGAGGAGTTCACCTTGTGAGTGGGTCCTCCAGCCTTCCTTGTCTGCTTTCTGGTAGCATGGAATCCCCTTGCCCCGAAGTATACTACTAGCTTCTTGTCGGCGTTTAATTAATATCACGCGGTTATCCGCAGTGGCTGATGGACTTCGACCTAAATATTCATTTTTAAAACCTTTGTTCTGAGCCTCTAAATCGCAAATATACTGATTTACTTCAAGTTCGCAGTTACTTTTGAGGAAATTTGAAAGCGACAATTTCTAAATGGGAGTATCTACCAGAATGCAGACAGGGAATGCTGGGGAACCCACTGACGAGCCAGACCCCATGTAGCTGTGTCATGCAGCAGCATAATATCGGCGAAACACGCGTACATGGACTTTTAGCTGCTACCTGTGTTGTTAGTATGGAATCCCCTAACCCTGAAGTATACAAGAAACTATCCCTCCATCAAGACTTCTCAGAGATTTGAAATCAGTTCGCTTTCAGCTTGGTCACAGTGAAAATACCGGTTTTCCCAGTATGAAAGTGATCCCTAGGACTGCTCCGAGCGGTTTAAATGGCCAAACAAATGTTCAAACTATGAAATTCGCAACGAATCGAACCAAAAAGGCGGGGGGTTGATCCAAAATGCGTTTCGAACGTAAGACAAAGTAAAAATGACCGAAGGATGGACGTGGGTACAGCGACTGACAAAGCTAGATGTTCACAAGGAAGTATTAGAAATTGAAGATTCCAGTCCTTATTTCTGCGTAATAGTTTGGCTCTACGGGACAAGAAATGAATAAAGCTTATTAACAGAAAACACTTAATGCTCAGTAAATATCAGTGATATAAGAGATTTTCATGTCAGCCTCCAAATTCTCGTGGGAGACGTTTCCGTTCTTCATACTTTTGTAAAGTCCAATCTCCAAAACCGATGTTGTCTCAAAAACCATCCCTAACTACTGGTGAAGAATGTCAGGGTGCTGGTAATCATCTGGTGGATTCTGGGTGGACTGCCTAGGAAATTCTGCTTGGGCAGTCAGCTTACTGTATCAGATTTGGTGGATTCTAGAAGTTACAGTAGGTTGGGCGATTAACTTGACCCAAATGTGAGTAAACTCACGTCTCCCGGTGGGGCCTCGTAGCTCAGGTGGCTAGGGCGTTGGCTGTACTAAAGCCGTCTCCCTTGCTGTCGTGGGTTCAAATCCGACCAAGGCGCCGAGTTTTTTGCAGTGGGGTCAATATGACTTATTCAAAATCAGCCAAAACATCTACTAAAGCAATTTGTGTCACGTACGACCTGCCTACCATCTCCGCCCGCACCAGGCTTCATTCTAGGAGGTGCCCATGACATCAACTCAGCGGTAGTGCCACAATGGCCCCATTGAGGAGTTGTCACTGCATGGTTTGACCGGGCACTGTCCTCAGAAGGCAGCCTTCTAGGCCACGACTGGTAGTGCATCGTCCCAGCCTTAAAGTGAATTCGGTTGTTCATAGTGAAGAGTTGGGCACCGTGTCGCAGCCCGATCGTCTTTACTCTCCTCTTCCCTATTCAACTGGTGACCTGTCCAGGTCAAATCGAGTGGGGATGAGGATATAGAGAGCAGTTAAGTCGCTGTATGACACAACACATGGGCTCGGACTCCACTGAAGTGGAACTTCTATGACGACCATGAAGAGGAGTTATTGCAGCCTGACCTTCGTTCCAACGGAGGGTCAGATTATACCGCCATATCAGTAACCTTCCAAAGCGCGAAAATTCAGGCTCAACCCTGAAAAACTTAGTAATCTGAGGATGTGAGCTTGGCTGCCATGAGTAAGGATTCCCCAGGGATCGGCCTCACTCTTCCTGCACTCTGCCGTGCACCAGTGCCTTATCCCTTACCTGTTCACCAACTGGTGATGGGTTGGAAGGATGACAGTCTTCGTCTGTCGTGTGTGTTTCCCGTACATCCGCGGCGACGGTTAGGGACAAAATGACTAACCACAGCGCAGCCCTTCTTCCTCGTCTGTCTTATACGCTGTCTTTATAAGGCAGGGGGAATAAAATGGTAGATAGGCGCTCACCAATCGCGTTACGGAACTCACTCGTCCCGTTTTGCTGTCTCTCTCAGGCTCCACCAGCAGCCGCACAACGGTGCGTAATATATAGGCAGAATGGCATTACTGACAAAGGCTATGGAAGCTGGAATGACTATTTCCGGCTTATTAACTATCGTCAGTCAGACGCACCCAACCCCGATATGTGCAACACCTGGCGCTCGATCACGCGAGTGAGTTCCGTAAAAACGATCGGTGCGCGCCTCTCTCTACTATTGTTAGTGTACCTGATCGCGCCACGACAGAACAACAAACCCATGTCTCAGTGGTTAGAGGCGTTGAACTTCTAACCGACAGGTCTCGGGATCGAGCCTCAGGTGTTGCGCACCTCGGGGTTGGGTATAGCTGGCTGACGACGACTAACAAGCCAGAAATGGCCACTCCAGTCTCCCTTGTCTTTGTCAGCAATGTCATTCTGGGGATGTAATGGTCCATCGATTATCCCCTGTAAATAGTATTTTTAAAACGTTTCCAAAGCCCCAAAACATGATATTTTTGCCCAAATTGTGTCCGTTATCGTGATAAAGGCGGTCACACGTTCGAGTGAATCTCCAGTATGCATCGCACAGCGGAAAATGGAAAAAGGCTCTCTGTTCCCCCCCCCTACCTCGTAGCATGACCCCAACGACAGAGGCCTCGACTTGGCTGCCCTGCTCCTTCTAACAGGTCAAGAGGATGCTAAGTAGCGGAGTAATTTATAGCCACAATAATGAGGCCTATGGAACTGGGCAGAAAACGGGCACTGCGCTAAAGTCGCCCATTCCAAGACGTTGGCTGGAAATTACTGACATTGTTGCAGCGCTGAAACTGCAGGCAGGAAGGATGACACAAGATCGAAGGATCGGTTCATCTGCAAGCACAGTGCCCAGTCACAAAAATCTCAATAATTCAGTTAGCTTGTCAGTTGTGAGCTGAGGTAATGGCTAACACGCTCCCGGGGAGGACGTCGATGAGGCGAGAGAGAGAGAGGGAGGAAAGACGCATTCCAAAGTACAATAAATCGTGCAAGACGACAGAGTTGACATGTCAGACTAGAGCACACAATTACTAACCGCTCAAAACTGCTTGAAACGTACAGTAGCAAATTCTGTTCGAAATCACACGAATTAGTGACAATTAGTAATTTGGACAGAAGACAAAGTTAAGAACGAATGCCAGAACCTGCAGTGAAGTAGTTTTAAGTTCAGAAGAATCGTACGATTCCACTGTGGGGCTGGGAACTGAGGACCGCATCGCCGGTGATCTTTTCAATGCAAACTTATAACAACTATCATCCACGTGATATCCAAGTTAGTGGTATCGGATTCAGCTGGATCCATAAAGCAAGAGGTACTGGGGCCTCGACCGGGTCGGCCACTGCGCCTATGCTCATCTCCAGTCCTGGTGGGCGATGTCGGAGTGAGCGAGGCGGATGCAGCGCAAGTCACTCACTAGTCAACGCAGCCTCCCAACTGCCCATGGTAACTTTACTCGCGTCTCACGACTGCAAGAAATATGAACAGACATCCTCAGGGCGCATAGGTTAACACCGACTCCCCAACTCTGTCGATTTACGGATCTCAGGCCTTTTAAATGCATCTGAGTTTGATAGGATTGCAAGTTCCAAATGCTTTTACCACCCCGTCTCTCATCGTAAAAGTATTGCATCAAACAGCGGTTGGAGAACGTGTGGATGCACGGTACGGGAGGCGCGGTTCATGAGTGCCCACCAGGGCCGTGAGTACGCCCAAATCGGTGCCATTGTGTTTGCTCCCGGTCTGTCTGATGACAATGACGGAATGTCCGATGTGGTGTTTCCTAAATGAGGATAATTTCTGACTGCGTGGTCGTCATTGCAGGTTTCAAGAATTGACTGGCAGCGACTGCCGTCTGCGGTCTGCGGTGCCAGTCGGTCTTTCCGGCGGGGCATGAAGACAGACTGACTTTTGTCCGATCAGAAGTAGAAGAAGCAATTGCTGGAAAAAGGGCCTTATTCACCTGACGTTTCGGATTCTGACTTGAACACATCATCACAGACAGTGGCAGAAAAGGGTGACTCGTGCACAGGAAGCTGCAGTATTTATAGGATGCAGTCGCTATACTACCGCATACCCATAGTATCTAACCGCGCTCCGTTTCATCAAGGATTGTTGCCCACTGGTGCGCTAATTGCTTGATGGCCAGCATGCAAGTGATTAATTGTTGAAATCTCATCACCCGTGTCGGATGCTGGCGTGATGATTGCTCCGCCATCTGGCTCACCGGCTTGCGTGCTCCCCGAGTGGTCAATTACCTTGGCCAGCCTATGCCTCAGCACGGAATAGGGAGTGGGGATGTCGTTGCACTTGTTGATAGACTGAGGTCCCGTGAACCATGACTCAAGCAACTCGCGGCTCACGCGATTATCCCCTCTCGCGAGAATTTCGGCCTCATCGAACTTGAATGTGTGGCCTGGTCTCGTCGAATGGGCCGCGACGTGAGAGTTGGCGTCATTTCTCCGTACAGCTGCCACGTGTTCGGCGATTCGCGTCCGGAGCAGTCTTCCAGTTTCTCCGACGTAGTTGCTTTGTCCGCAACTGCACCAGATCCGGTAAACGACTCCAGATGTTTCCTGCCGCGGCAGTGGGTCTTTTGGTCTCATCACCTGACGCCTCATGGTGGCCTCCGGTCTGTGTGCAACTCCAACCCCAAGTAGTGCAAGAAGGCGGCTAACGGCCTCGAGACGTTCTTGATGTACGGGATCGCTCGCCAGAATGTGGGGTCGGCACGGTTTTGTCACTCGTCTCGTTTGCGCATGCACCGGTGAACGAAGTTGCGCCGGTAACCATTTTCTCTGAAAACCCGCCGAAGATATTGGGATTTGGCAACCTTGTCTACCGGTTCACTGCAGTGCGTCTCAACACGCCCATACAACGTTCTTACGCAACTGCGTTTGTGGCTGATTGGGTGGTTACTGTTGAAGTTCAGTATTTGCGTCGTGTTCGTCGCTTTCCTGAGCAATTTGATCTTTAGGCCACCACAATCTTTGCGACATACGAGGACATCAAGGAATGCCAGCTGGTTATTTTCTTCCTCCTCCATCGTAAATTGTATGTCCGGGAAGACGCTGTTGAGACGTTCTTTGATCGTTAGCACCTGATCCTGTTCGATGACGACGAAGGTATCGCCCACATACCGTCGCATCTTCGCTTGTATCGACTCTTGTCTCTCGGCTGACGCGATCTATCGGATGAGCACACACACACACACACGACAGTTCGTCCGTCGATTTCGACGATGACCACCGTGTGCCCCACAGACTGCATTGTGGGAGCAGGGACGGTGACTTACGCAGGGGTTTATAGTGCCAGTAGACTTGCGTAGCATCTACCTACACTCTCTCCTCCTCCCCCGCCTGGGCCCGGTGTCAAGACAGAGTCAAGAAGACCGGAGACGGGGGAGGCCGCAGGTGGATGGCTCGGACGGGTCTTCGCCTTGGCGCTCCACTCCGCACCCCTGGTCCACACACCAAGACCAGGTTTTTGACCACAAAACAATGGGGTGGAGGCAGTGGTCCAGTTGTGCGACGAATGCCGACAACAGGGTCCGCCAGCGCACCCCGGGAATGTTGGCATTTGTTATTGCGCACAGATACCGCCTGCCAAAGTCCGATGTGGCCCCCGTGTTGGTCCGGCGCATCTAACACGTGGCCCGTTTTTGAGGGCACACATACACACACATACACACACACACACACACACATCCGGTGGCGCTAGCCTGTGACCGTAAATAAGCAGTGAAGCGTGAGTCTGAGAGAGAGAGACAGATGGAGAGACGTACATTAAGAGTACGCTGTCACGGGTGTGCGCGGGGGGACGCGCCTAGTGCGTGCGTGCGTGCGTGTGTGAGAAGTCATGTGATAATAACAACATAATGAAGACGCTTACTAGCAGTCATGCACCGACTTGCAACCGACTTGCTGGCATCAGCGCAGTGCGCACTGTGAGCTGTGGAAGATTTAGCCACAAGCGTGACCCAAGTCAGTTGAAGCAGATGATGACTGTCTGAGGCCGAAACTAACGTCTTCAAAAAAGTACCTGCACATGCTCCGCACTCTTCTTTACAAAAGCAGGCACTACTACTCACAATTTCGAAAGAAGCCATCTAAAAGAAGACGAGGACCTTTCAGTGGTAAAACTCGCAGTTGCGTCTAGAAGCGATATGAGGTCGCCAAAAGACGAGTGTTGGGGCTTTTAGCTCGTATTGTGCTGTCAGTATTTGTATGCTACTGACTGCCTGTTGACATTTTGTGAATATTACGCGGTTATTTCGCAGTAACTGGTGGGCTTTAGCTGAAATATTCATACTGACATTCGCACCAAGCCTGAAAAGGTCACTTCCAAAGGATTTACTCCAAGTTCGAGCATCAATTTCCTCGTAAATGAAACAAGGCAAGAGTTTTCTGCTCCGTGGAGTCAAGTATCGATGCGTGCCCTTCCGTTTGTGACCCGACGGGCTTCGTACTTCTCAGCAAGAAGATAAAAACTATTCACAAAATCTGTTTCGATCACCAAACATGAAATGGAACCTCAGGTTGGATGTTAACGCCTCAGGGCTGAATCAGAAAGACAGGATCCTCGGACGGACAGGGTCCGGACGTGACTGACTGATGACGGCTGATAAACATGAAATGGCGATTCCGATCTCTCATGTCTCTGTCGGCACCACCTTTTCCAGATATATATGTATATGTACATATATATTGGAAGATAGGAATTCTGAGCAACATAATTCGAAGAAAAATGAGTCCTTTGGGAAACTGAGAAAACTTTATTTCGTAAATTTTTGACATTGGTTCCCCAGGTCGTCGTCAGACGTGTGAGAAACAGTTAAAATTCAAACATGCCCGAAAAATCGATATTGTTTTGTCAGTGTTGAGGACGGTCAAACCGAGAAATCCGCCTCCACACGTCTACATGGACAACAATTGAAAGTAAAGAGGCGAGACCACTTATCCCAAGTCGCCATTCATACTCTAGAAATTGGGTACAAATTTGCTTGGGATAAAACACACATTGTCGGTTTCTGCCCATATAAGAAGGGCCGAGAATTCCTAGATGACATTCACTCTGACGGTTTATGCATCCATCGGCGCATCGATCTGGGCGCCATGTACACGAATCTCAGAGCAAAATGGAAAAGGTGATAGCCAATTTTTGCGGTCAGACTTGAAATTTTTATTGAACATTTGAGTCAAAGACAATCAACTAGTATGGTGGAACCTGATCATTCCCTTGTGCCTTACGGGCTCCTTCTCGAGCCCAACCAGCAGCCGCGAAACGGCGCGTACTATAGAAATAATGGTATTACCGACAAAGACAATGGAGACTGGAATGGTTATTTATGGCTTAGTATCTGTCGTCAGCCAGTCATACCAAAGTGTTTCACACATACCAGCATGGTGCCTGCTAAAAGTCTACACACGTGTTTCGCTGATTGGTCTCCAGTAAAATATTCGAACTAACTTTGAGTCCGAGCCTGAGAAGCTATGTCCCGAGGAGTGTACTTCAAGTAGACAAATCACCTTGTCGAGGAAATTAAAAAGCTAATCGTGAGTAATGCCGGGAGAGCCGCTGATGGGCCGAACATCAACGACAAAAAGTGGCAAGACGCTTATTTGCCATCATTTGAGTTCTCTAGACTGAAACTAGGCAAGCAATCAGCGTAGATCCGCGAAAGTTAATCCCATCACGTGACTTAAGAAACTAGTTGCTGTGCCCTGCAATTATTTCAACATTTAGTTGCGAGGCCAGACCGATCAAAACTCTTAATGTTTCAGCAGCTGTTGGACTTTCGAACGTCAAAGGTTGCGCGAAAATTGCTCCAGCAAGCCAAGTACACACAGAAGCTCCTCGGAGCATAAAAAGGAAAAGCGTGATGGATGGCGTAGCGTAGCGCTTCCAAAAAGGCTTTTGCGTGTTTTAAGTACTCAGCAAACAGCGAAGATGATCACGAGCAGGAGCGATTGGGACCACCGGGGTAGAGAAGATGAAACTACTCGAAAGTTGGACAGCTTCCCCTTTACGGCCTCCCAACTCTCCTAGCGGTAGCCAGAATCTGAGAGGAACCGGGCAGGGGGGGGAGGGAGGGGCTCATTCCCAGCGGCCTCGAGGCGGTTAGAGACGAAACTTTTGTAGGCACAAAATGTGCGGCAGTTTTCATAAGCGCATAAGATCGTTAGAGTTTCCTTGAAATACAAAGACGAATCTCCGTTCTCGCGCCAGAAAGACAAGTCATTGTTGAAGGCAGCAGGTACACCTTCCCACACCTCTCCAACAATAACAACAGCAACAGCAGCTAAATTTACCTATTTTTGACCACTCATGAAAATATGCAACCTGCCTACCCTAGACTGTTAGTGAAATGACGTGCAGCCGACGGGCAGTCAGAAAGATCGCTCTCCAATGCCATCATCTCCCTCAAAAACAGAGCTAATTTTTTCGTAGAACAATTCTGGGGGTATTTTAGCTTTTTTTAATTCCCTCAGAAATTAATGCGCTCGGTTCGAAGGCGAATCATGCAACATATAGTTATACTCCTGACTGTCTGTCTGCAATTTATGAATATTACGCGGCTATCCCGCTTAGGCTAGGAGATTTCGTCCCGAATATTCATTAACCACTTCCGGACTGAGCCTATAAGCTTTCATCCCAAAGGGCCTCCCCCAAGTTGGCGCAATAATTTCTGAGGAGATAAAAAAGGCTCAAATTTCGAAAGACTAGTATCTACCAGAAATCACACAGAATATCGGCGAAACATGTGTCAATGGTGATATCGCACAAGTCTATCATACTAGACAAAGGCATTTATCCAGACTCCCAGTATACTGATATCGAATGACTGCGAATAGCTCAATTCAAAGGTGACGATAGTTCAACCGTCGTTGCTGAAGTTGTCCACCGTGTGTTCCACAGGAAGGTGATGGCCGGGACGGTGACTTGCGCGTAATTTAGCTTATATTGAACAGAGACTTGCGCAGCACCTGCCGCACTCTCTCCTCCCCATTGGACCCGGTAACAAAACACACTCAAGACCGGAGGGGGGTGGACGCGGGTGGATGGCACAGCGGAGCCGCACTCTCTCCTCCTCCTTCCCCAGCTGGGACCGTTTTCGGGATAGAGTCAAGAAGACCGCGGGCGGGGGAGGACGCAGGGACCGGCGCGGCGAGGACCCGCACCTTGGCGTTCCACTCCACAACCCCCCCCCCGGTCAGCAGTGTAAACTGACCAGGATTCTACACACCAATAGAAGAGGGGACGGCTCATATCCAAAATGGCGCGTCGCGGGCCTGCGACTAGGCGTGCCACCACATCTCCACCGTTGGCATACGTTATGGGTGCGCATTTCCATTAACGCCTGCCAGGTCCTGATCTAAATCATGTGCTGGTCCAGCACATCAACCGCCCAGCCTGTTTTTAGACGCAAAACAACACACGTCCAGCGTCCTTCGTCCCTTTCAGCTACTCCTCACTTGCAACCAGACATGCGGTTGGTTAATACTAGCTAAAGACGGCTTATAAGCCAGAAGTGGCCGTCGCGTTCCCTCTTGTCTTTGCCGCTAACTCCATACAACTAGTCTGCAAGGGTTCTAACATGAGCCCCAAGGCACAATGGAACAAGCCGGTTCTGTAGCGCAACCGGTGAGATCCCATCTGTCATATTCCTGATCACAACCGACAGGACAACAAGCCCGTGGCGCAATGGCAGAGTGTCGAAATCCATAACCAAATATCCAGGGCTCGAATCTAACGTATGACTATCTGATAACGGCTAATAAGCCAGAAGTGGCCACTTCGATCTCCCTTGTCTTTGACTACCAGTCACTGCCCGGCTGCCTGTCACTCCTGCCAACAAGTCATTGCCGTGGACTGACATGTCATCCGGATTCGCTGTCGCCTTTTCCGTTTTTCCTTGAGACTTTTTTACCCGGCGTCTAAGTCGATGTGCCAATTAGGGCAAGAGTCAACGGATTATATAGCTCCTAGATTTTCTGGGACCTTCTTGGATGAACAGACACCAAAAAAGTCGGTTTAGCCTTTAGCAAATTTGTGTTCAGTTGCCAGCAAATACATGATGACCTGTGGTTTGCCATTCAGATAGGCTAAGATTCCTCTGAAAATATTCCCTGCGACACCTGTATTGCGGTATACTGTGGCCCAACTGTAAAATTAGCTACCATACGCACACACGAACACGCATCGTCAGTAATGATGCAGGACCACTTCACAAAATCTCCAGGTTTGCGCTACCTGTGCCTCCAACCCGCGTGCTTTGGTCATCGAGCGATGTTATGGCGAACTCCCTGACCACTGGGCTACGGAGCGCTTGCCCTGTCGGTTGCGGTCGGAGATATTAGCTATGTTTCGAATGAGTCGGTGGCTCCATCAGACTCCTAACTTAGGTACTAGCCAGGGACATGAACACATGTTTTGCCGATTTCCCTGCTGCCGCAAGAAACCATGCGGAGAGCTCGCTTCTTCAGTAAAAACTCCTTCACAGCTAGCTCGTGAATCTCTTTGGAAGTGTGCGTGGGGACAGCGGTGGACTCAGAAAAACAGCCCGCCTAGTAGTTTCATGCACTTTCTGGTGCCAAACTCCATCTGCACCAGGTTTCATTCAGTGGGGAGGGGAGCGTCAGACATCATGTGAGCAGAAATGCAAAAAGGTCTCACTGAGAAAGAGCCACTGCAGTCTGATCCTCATTCTGGAGAAAAACTGAGCTATCCCTACAGGTGGGCAACCTCCTAAGATAAGACGCATGGCGCGTCGCGACAAAACCAAAACTCGTTTGGTTGTTCCCAACTGGGGATCGACTGTCGACTGTACTCCAAGTTCTCTAATCCACGAAAATTCGCAGTCTATCGCGTCTCACGCACAGGCTACGATCGCAGAAAGCTCGCCTACTTAGTAAAACCTTATAGTCCAAAAAAGCAGGCTCCAAAGTGTGCTTGATGAGCACTTCCAAACAATGCAACGGTATTCTCTTGAGGCGTATTCGAGCACCAATCTGGTGAATCAGTTACCTCTGAAAAGGTCACCGGCAATAGTAGCAATAGTAGCACTAAGCTATCTCGCGTATCTGCTGTCCATCGAGTTACAGCCCAGTCGGTCTTCTGGATGCCGAGCGGGTTAGGGTCTGCGCGTGTTTTGTTCAGACTCATCGAGGGCCAACGACCCCGAGGGATCAACCTTTTGCACCCCAACAACAAAACGTCCACAGGGACTGCGGGGGGGGGCATCCCGCCAAATAACAACCGTTCCTCAAGTCCCGACTTGTGTAGACAGACCTGATAATTGTAGGCAGACACCCTACCAGACGTGAAAATGACAAGACTGATAGTAATTGTGGGCGTGCAAGATGTGAGCACATCGTCTGGCAGACGTGAGCGTCTGGGAGGGGTGTCGGGGGGGGGCATGGCGGCGTATTGGCATTCTACTCATCACAGCACACATTAGAGACTCGATCGCTGAATCCTTCCCTAACGAGGTCCAAATGGTTGCGTTTGAGGCCGTCTTCTGAAAGTTGGAGGTGAGTGCGCCATACCTCTTGACATACTCTAGGGTTTGAACAAAAACGCCGTTGAAAGCACAGGGTCATCAATATCCACGCCTAAGCTTAGCCTTCTCCACTGATGTTGCTGCTGCTGCTGCTGCTGCTGCTGCTGCTGCTGCTGCTGCTGCTGCTGCTGCTGCTGCTGCTGCTGCTGCTGCTGCTGCTGCTGCTGCTGCTGCTGCTGCTGAATTTAATGCCTCCCCTCTGATTACCTGCTTCTCAGGTTATTGTAACCTAAATGCCAGCTCCTGTTGGAAGGCATCGAGCATGGAAAGGCAAGCATGGCCTTAAGTTTCTACACGGCCCTTCAGACGAGCAGTACTTTACCCGAGTTATCCCTAGCCTTCAGATGAGGATAGGCCGCCCTAATGCGAGTACTCAAAGGACACGCGCCCCAGTGATAGCGAGAGGAGGCTTCCCACAGCCGCGACAGTGGCCGAACCTTTGTACTCTTTCCGCTTCCTATAACACCTTGTAGCCGGCAACGTCCACAAGTCACGCCAGGCCTATCTAAGGACGCACAGTGTTGGTTACTAAATATAGCCACCAGGCAAAGCCAATTCCCAGGCTCCTGCACTGGCTCCAGCACGCCAGTTGTAGGAAAGGCTTGGCCTATAAGGAGCCCGGAAAATCAGACAGGAGCAAGCGCCATGGACGAGTGTGTGATGTAGTGGAAAATAGGAAAAGGTGCATGATCGCAACCGACTCACAGGGGTTAGCAGGAGCAATCAAGATGAATAATTAACACATTTAAAGCAGGCATAGACAGCAGAATTTATTGGAACCAGTAAATTTCGTGACGGCTTATCAATTGCAGCCTGTTGGAGCAATCAGTTGTGAAAAAGCCCGTTGTTATATCCTTACCCTTTAAGCGCGACAACATCTCAAATACCTTTAAAGCAGGCATGGACAGCAGAATTTATTGGAACCAATAAATTTCACGACGGCTTACCAACTGCAGCCTGTCGTTGCATAGCACAAATAACAAGTGAGAATGGTACAAGGGTTTGAACTTCCACAGAGAAAATCAATGTAAAACAGCAAGGTCAACGTATACTGCGCGTAGACTAATCCATAAAATGGTAACTTCAAAATGCAAGAAAGGAATGAAAATGGGGAATTAAACATGCTGAAAGATTTCGAAAATCAAAAGGGATCAGGTTTACCATGGCAAGCTGAGGTTGACCAGGTGGTCTAATTGTTTGCATAGGTCGGGTTTCTCCCGCCGTATGTAGGCTGCCTCCAGGTAGCGCAATAACCGAGTAGTTCGTGCTCGAACTAATACTCGAAAAGACGTTTTGGGGTCCACCGAATGGCCACTATCAAGGAGATGTTTTGTAATAGAAGACTGTGGAATCTTATTCTCCTGCTTTAGAAGCCATTTAGGCAGGTGCTCAACTGCCCTGGCTGCCATGCCTGCTTTAAATTCGTTCCGGGGAAATATTGCTTCAAGTATCTCAAATACTATCAAACTGCGATTGAGATGCGCCATTGAAAGAATATACAACTCAGCTGAACTCATATTCTGCAGCCCTACTAAGGCCATATAAGTTCCACGGGCGAAGGATGCCTTGCCATTGCACGCCACATCAAAACGCTGGATGATGAAATTTCTTGCCTCAAAACAGCCCTGCTTAAACCGGGATATCCAACACGATTCATCGAACACTATAGCAACACTCTAAGGCCAAAATTGACGGAGCAATCAATTCCGAAAAAAGCCCGCTGTAATATCCTTACCCTTTAAGGGCGACAACATCTCAAATACCATCAAGCGGCGATTGAGATGCGCCATTGAAACAACATACAACTCAGCTGAACTCATATTCTGCAGCCCTACTAAGGCTATCTAAGTTGCACGGGCGAAGGATGCCTTGTCATTGCACGCCACGTCAAATTGTTATTACGAATTCACATGCACTTGTGGACACAAGTACATTGGGCGAACGCAAAGGCAGTTGGCAGCCGGGTCAGCTGAGCACCTGCCTAAATGGCTTCTAAAGCAGGAGAATAAAATTTCACGGTCTTCTATTACAAAGCACCTCCATGATAGCGGTCAGTCGGTTGACCCCAAAACATCTTTTCGAGTATTGGTTCGAGCACGAACTACTCGGTTATTGCGCTACCTGGAGGCAGCCTATATACGGCGGGAGGAACCCGACCTATGTAAACAGTTAGACCACGTGGTCAACCTCAGTTTGCCCTGATAGACCTGAGCCCTTTTGATTTTCGAAATCCCTCAGCACGTTTACTTCCCCATTTTCTTTCCTATGTTGCGTTTTGAAGTTACCATTTTGTTGATTAGTTTACGCGCAGTATACGCTGACCTTGCTGTTTTACATTGATTTTCTCTGTCGAAGTTCAAACCTCTGTGCCTTTCTCACTTGTTATCTGTGTTATGCAACGACAGGCTGCAGTTGATTAGCCGTCGCGAAATTTATTGGTTCCAATAAATTCTGCTGTCCATGCCTGCTTTAAATTCAATCCGGAGAAATATTGCTTCAAATTAACAAATCAACGAGTAACGGTATGCCCAAAAGGCACTTACTTCTCCCGTTTGAACTGAAGCGAATGGGTGATTTCCGGCGGTTTCTGGCGAAAATTCCACAAGTGTACCACGTCATCCTGGCATATTGAGATGAGTCCTCCCTGAGATGAGAGAGAGAGAGAGATGGAGAGAACACAAAGGTTAGACGAGGTCCCAGATGGGGTAAACACTGAATCATTAGAATGGCACAATATGACGATCATTGGGGAATGGGTTAAAATATCAGGGAATGAGACGGAAGTATTAAGTTCAACTCGATGCCGTTCGGATCTTATTTCGTGGCCGCACCTGCGGTAGACAAGCCCCAGTCGCCTGTCATACGGGACCGGCGGCAATAGGTTGTTTAATACTAATCCCTAACCCTAACCCCTAATTCTAACGCCTAACCCCAACCCCTGGACCTAAACCCCAACCCCAACTCCAACCCCTAACACTAACCCCTAACGCCAACCCCAAGTCCTAACCCCTAGCAGGTGCGGCTACGAAATAAGATCTTGCCTCAATGTCGTGTGGAGCAGATCGTGGCACTGGGTATTTGGGGTAGCCACATGGGGCAGAAATGTCAGTCCGCACTTGTATCAAATAGTCCCTTCCATCGGCTACATCAAAGAGGCTCCGGTGTGTCAGACGCTCATAAGCCATCGACGTCATGTGGACCGGAAAGCCGCGCGGGAAGGGGAGAAATTGAGTGGGCCGAGGAGAACTTTGTAAAGTGTTGTTACATTTATTGGCATGCTCACTATGCTTCACTCGCAGCAGTGAGGATTAAGCGCCAGTTTTCGATGATGGACACTTGAAGTGTAGTACGTGATGTTACTCATGAAGTGAGGAAAATGTGCAAAAAAGCTCTAATCAGTCGGAAATCGACCCGAATGCATCGGCCAAAATCACCAAGTAAATAATAAACGACCTTAAGTGAGATGGAAATATGAAAGAAATACTAAAAGTACTATTATATTGGTTTGAAATAATCATCTTAAGAAAAACAGAAACGTAGAATACATGCAAGAGCATGTTTAATGACTCAACTGAATTCTTGGAAGTACATAGAGCCCGTGCATACAAATAACTGGGTAATTAAGACAGCGTAAGTAGTAAAATTCTTGGCATTCAGGCAGCCTGCATTTAAATATCCCCCAAGAATTAGTTAAAAATGAAATGTAGCGGTCAACCAATTGCTCAAAGTTTGACTATAGATTAAAAGACAGTATCACGAGAACTGGTTGCAATTTTTCCACTTTTTTAAAAATGCGGTTGACTAAGACAAACACGATTTCGCCTGCGCTCGCCGATAGGGACGTCACAGAAATAAAAGTTGTCAGTATGTTATTACCGACAAAAACAAGGGAGACTGGAATGGTCATTTCTGGCTTATTAGCCATTACTACTGCCTAGCCAGTATTACTGCCCATATCATGCGCCGCTGTGCGGCTGCTGGTTGGGCTCGAGAGATAGAGCCCGTAAGGCACAACGGGACGAGTGAGTTCCGTAACAGGATAGAATTACCGACAGAGAGAAGGGAGACTGTAATTGCCATTTCTGGTTTATTAGCCTCTTCAGCCAGTCATATCCAACCCCAAAGTGTGCAACACCCGAGGCTCGAACTCGCGACCTGTTAGTTAGAAGTCCACGCTTCTAACCACTGAGCCACGAGCCCGTTGCCCTGTCGGTTTCGATCGGGATTATACAATAGCAGGGGGCGCTCATCGATCGTTTCTACGGAACTCACTTGTGTGTGGTTTTTGACAACAGTGGAGTCCGTTGAACTTTAGTGTTATAGAAAATCTCAATTAGTACTTTGCAGTTTTCAGTCCGCGCATGCCATACACACTTGGCCCACGTACGGTGGACCCGGGTGCCCGCACGCAAACAAGAAAGCGAGGACGGTCCGGGCCCCGCCTGAGAAGCCGCAGGCGCTACTGCAACCTGCCTGTCCGACCTGAGAGGGGGAATTGAGTTGGCAGCTTTACAGGCCACGGTTTCCAGCGCACCAAGATAGTTTAAAGGTGCGTCAGATTGTTTCTAGTGAAGAGCATGTGCTGGGAGCCGTGGGGCAACGGCGCTCGAGCAGGTTGGTCGTCTGGTGCGGAGATTGGGTAGAAGTGGTTGACACAGCCAGACGGCCGTCTATGCGTGCCACACACGGCCCGTCTCCGCTGATATTTTACTTGATATAATTACGTAAACACAATTCTGAACAAGAAAAACACATTTCATTGAAGGATCTGTGTGAGCGAACAAAATGCGCCACGTTAAATGCGTCCAGAAATTCTCTCATCAGTCTCCGTTCTCAGATTTCATGAAATAAGTCACGTACTGTATTTATATATGTACTGTTGTGGTTAGGATCTCACTCGATCTCATTGTGTCCGCCCGCCATCCTGCTACTGGTGACAACGGGCATTGTGCTATAGCCGAAACAGTGAGGGTCACACGCCTACTTGGCATGCTTATATACCTCACTTCATAAGGCTTATTACGTAGTGATGATCGGTAACGACCGTGAAACAGCTGTCTGCTTCTGGTCTGTTGCACTCTAAGCGAGCTGCCTATGTATTATATATGTACAGCACGTGACCTATCTCATGAAAGCTGATGACGGAAACCAATGCAAGAATTTCTGGACGTGTTTTACATTGCGCATTTTGTTCGTTCATCCATTTGCTTCAATGAAGTGTCCTTTCCTTGTGCAGACATTGTGTTTAAGTAACTATATCAGGTAAAATTTAAGTAAATTTTGCCGAAAATAGACTTTGGAATATATTCGTGCAATTTCTTATGCTAATACATGTCCTAGACTCCGGTTACGCATTTGAGCGATAGTAATTTACCCCTAAGGGTTTTAATAAACAGATTTAGCTGGACTTGGAAATTTATTTTACTTCCGATGCTAACCGCGGTAATCAACTTGCAAACGCAAAGGTTATTTTAAGAAAACCGGAGGTTTCTAAAAGTTAAATTAGCAGATCTGTGCGATTTGATGCTCTAAGGTGCAGTAATAACGCAGATGGGGATTCCTTCGTTTAAATGGGCTAAAATTGTTTTGCCGTGTGGAAACGTCTCCCTGAGGTCACATAAATGACCACCACCGAATGGTCATTTCCAGTTTCGAATATATGAAACACTACTTGTCGTGTAGTTCAGTTTCTGTGCACACCTTATTCAGCAATAGAACGAGCAAAGCATTAATATCTTCATCAAAATATGACTATTTATATGGACGCGCTACCGTGCATTCATAATCAAAGAACGGAGTCCAAAAGTGGAAATGGTCTCAATGTATAGAGGAAGGCATGTTCTTGCGTTTACGGTAGAAGAAAACAGTATTGTTTAAGAACGTGAGAGATACGGCCAAAAGTGTCTAATTTTTACTTCGCCTCACCGTCCAAAAATGCAAATTACACAGAGATCCGTCAATGAAGTGCAGTAATAAAGCACTTCTTAAAGAGGTAACTTATTGAGGAAAGTTTTTTTATTGATCAAAGGCATATTCGTTGCTGACTCTCGTTGTGGACGGCCATTTTTCTCGAAAATGGAGTTTGGTGTTTGAATGAGTCTTCGCATGTGACCCAAACGACCATCTTCATGAAAAGGAGCGCCCGAATACTCACTAATTCGGTAAATGCTTTCAAGAATAACCTTATATTTAAGTTCTTATCAGACAGGTAATACAGAATCTGTCTTTGTAGACGATCGGGTGAAAACACTGAAAATCACGAAGTCATCAGTATCATTTCAAGGCCGATCTGAAACTCAGAGTGATCAAAAACAAGCGAAAAGTGTACATTAATTTAATGGAAGAAAAGTTTTCCCTATAAACACAAAAGGGTATGTTTACGATCACGCCTGTCAGTTCTATTTAAATTTATTAGGCACCGACCGGCCTCATGGCATGTCACTTTATGAAAACATTTTTTCCTACGACGTGCCCATCGGTAAAATCAAGCAAAATCCAGTTTCTCTTGTTGAACCCCATCTCATTTAACTCAAATGACTCAAGGATAATACGAAACCCTGGACAGCTGTTTTGGAATCTACACTCAGGATGTAGGCAGGCAGTTGACAAACCGTTATATATGAAATCACACTAATTATTAAACCATAGTTAGATGTAAACTTCACTAAAACACTGTTATTAGACGTTATTTTATTTCTAATTTCATATTTTCTACGCTTTTGGTATGAGAATACACTCTGTTCACCCAAAACCGAAGTTTACTCAATTGGAGCCATTTCTGACGTTTTCGGGATATTGAGCTTTTCAAAATAAATCGGCACTTCTGAACAACGCAACGATGCCTTTAATATTCCTTTTATGTTTTTAATTCTTTTAAGCTTGTACTTAATTAACATACACATTAGACTCATGAAATGGTGTCCGTTTGCGAGTGATTGGCAATCATTCGTAAATTTCGACACATTTCATGAGTTAGGTAACGCACTGTACATCAGCCCTCCACCTGAAGGGGGCGATAATTATAACGACTGGTCAAAGATGTTAAGGACCAAAACTTTCTGGAGTGAGTGGAAAATAAAAAACGTGCACGAAATAAATACTAAGGAATGGAAATTGGACGGAGAGAATCTAAGAAGTTAAAGACCATTACTTCTAAAGGAACAACTTGCACACAGGGTATACAATTTACGGATTTCTTGTTGGAAGAATGGAGATTCAGCAAAACGCAATGCCAGCAATAGTTCGGGACAAGACAACACTTCTAAGTGCTGGGTTTGCATCACGGCCCAGTCAATCTGAACGTGCCCAAACCCTCCATGGAGTGAATCAACCGTCTTCCCAGTTTTGGAAACTGTACGAAGGAGAACAGGCAAATTCCCGCACTTTAAAAATAAATTCTGTGGGCTTCCACAGTCTACGGCCCCCGATTCAATCGAGAGCATGAATGCGGCGTGACGCAAACACAGCGCGTAACTACAGGATGCGACCTGATAGACGCCATATATCATAAATACGCTGGATATTGCGCTAGAAAGACACCAGACTTTGTGTTTGGGGTAAAATGCGCGTCTCCGGAACAAACGGAAACAAATGGCTTACTGCTCCGTCAGCGGTGGCAGTGATGGTACTATGCGTCACGGTATCTAGTGCTGACGACAGTGTCTGACTCATCGTCCCTTCTCAACCTTATTGTGGAGCACACGGTGGACAGCGTCGGCAACAACGTTCGAACTGTCGTGTGTCTCCCCCCCCCCAAACGAGCCACGTGCTAGCTGCGCTGGAAGATCACGGGGACACTATCAGACCTTGGAAGGCGTTATCAGATTTGCACGCCAAAACAAATGCCAACGTCGCGCCCACTGGAACACCAGCCGCCCTCCACCGCCCCCCCCCTATGGTTGTTGTTGGTTAAAAATCCGGTCATTTGCTGTGTGGACCAGGGGCTGTGGATTGGAGCATCAAGGTGCGGACTCGACCGTGCCAGCTACCTGCGCCCTCCTCTGCCTCCGGTCTTCTTGACTCTGTCTTGACACGGGGTCCAGGTGGGGAATAATGAGAGAGTGCGGTAGATGCCGCTCAAGTCCGCATTTACTATAAAATAAATCACGCGCAAGTCACCGTCCCTGTTTCATCTTGCTGGGAAGCACCCGGTGGACACCGTCGGCAAGGACGGTCGAACTGTCGTATGTCTGCCGTGAAGAGCATCCGCGTGGGCTCTACAAGGGGAGGGAGGAGGATAGCTGTTGTAGTGACGACTGCCCCCCGTCTGTCCTGCCCTGTCCCGCCCCAGTAGCCTGCCGTAACACCGTCTCCGGAGTCAGCACCGAGTGGGCAGGTGTGTAGAGGTGTTCAAAAGGTCTGAAAGCGTGTGCTATGCCAGTATCAGTAAACCACGGTCCTCGAAACCTCGTATGCGTTGGCAGTTCCCTGGCACCTGGTTATCTGTCGGCAGATGAGTTGCGCTTCCGCACGGTATACAAGTGGTGGGCATGGCTGCTCAGATATCCTCGTTCTTCTGACCCCTTTAGGAGTGTTGTTGTTGTTGCTGGTGGTGGTGGTGGTGGTGGTGGTGGTGGTGG
>CACRXP010000564.1:182319-208923 GCA_902702965.1 Spirometra erinaceieuropaei
CTGGTCAAGTGCATGGTATGATGGCACGCCTAGGTGCGGGTCCGGTCGTGCCGGCCATCTGCATCCTCCCCCACCACCGATCTTCTTGACTCTGTCTTGACACCGGGTCCAGGTGCGGGGTGGAGAAGAGAGAATGCGGTAGATGCTGCGCAAGTCTACTACCACTTTAAGGTAAGTATACTACTGGCTGCCTGTCGGCAGTTAATGAATATTACGCGGTTACCCGCTGTGGCTGATGGACTTTGGCCCAAATATTCATATATAAAATTCTCGATCTGAGCCTATAGACCTTGAATAAACTGAACTACTCCAACTTCGTAGATAATTTCTCAGGAAATTAGGAAGCGACAATCTACTATCACTGGGAATTAATTCACGTGCGAGTCACCGTGCCTGCTGTGCCTAGCTGTGTAGCACACGGTGGACATCGTCGGAATCGACGGTAGAACCGTCGTGTAAAGGTGTGGGCTGGCGACACCTACTGCGCCCTCGGTGTGCCTCATCGTCGGTGACGGACAAACATTCGCGCCCCAACACCCAGCGCCATGCGGTCCGCGACCGATCTCATGAAATGTTGGCCGAAATTCCGAAATGAGCTTTCGATTACACAGGATTACTTGCGTGGGTTTGCAAAATTGATTAGGCTAGACCGCAGTTGGTACCCCGGACCCGCATTACAGGTGGTTGGGGAGTTTGTTTACTGGGGTTATTTTGTGGGGCTCCATAATCACATCTGACACATTTGGATTCCGTTTTACGTTTGAGGTTAGGATTAGGGTAGCGGTTAAATGTTTTCAATTTTCCGGTTAGGGTTATGCCTTTAGGCTTAGGTTTTCGGGTTATGGTTAGGGTTTGAGCGTATGAATAGGTTCCAGTATTACGGTTAGGCTTTTCAGTTACGGCTATGCCTAAAGGCTACGGTTACGTTTGCGATTTCGGCTAGGGTTAGGGTTAGGGTTGCCGTTAGGGTTAACGGTAACGGTTGAGGTTAGGGTTAAGGTTGGGATTAGGGTTAAGGACGCCGTTCGCTTCCCATTCCGGGCTACCAACTGTGATCTAGCCATTGAATTACCATGCAGAATGCACTCCTTTTTCCCCTGTAAACCTGTGTTCGGTGAAAAAATGACCATCCGAGTAGTATACACTTTTCACAATGTTTTTCGACGCCCTTCTAAATTTGGAGATATTTTATCAATAAAAACGCATAAAATCATGCTTCCTCTTACTCTTTTGTGTAGCAAATCGCGTCATTTTCATATTTTATACTAAAAGGAAGGGCACCTTTCGGCTTTAAAAAAAGTTTTTAATTACGAAATTTTAAGACCACTCACACAGCACGTATCTGTCCGTTCATAAATGCATCTCATAAACTACGTAACATAGTCCTCATTCGTTGTAGTATTTCATGAGCCCTACATGGTATCTTCTTAAAGGCATTGCGAACTACATGATTTTAATTACAAGGAAAGTATGCATTAAACAAAACGCTAATTCAACGACTAATCTGGTTCAAAATTATTCTGGAAGTAGATAAGTATTTCACAACTAGCATATACCCTTCTTTCGAGTATAAAGCGTGAATATGGTGTAATAAGCTACTGAGTGAGTACACGAAATAAAATGCATACTAATTAAGTTGCTTTTTTAACGAGTACCGTTTTTACAGGAAGTCGGAAAGAAGTGCATTCAAAAGCCGACATCCTGGCGAGTCCGATCGATCATGAGATTATGTCGCATGATAATTAATATTAAAACTCTACCTGAGCAATCCTTCCTAATCGAAAACCTATTTCAGAATTTCGCCAACATCTCTCACCGGCTGCATAGACTATCATGTGACTATGCCGGCAATCATTCCAGTCCAGTCTGCCAGTTCATACTGGCCGACTGTTCATCATGGTTAACAGCGTCCTACTGACATCTCCTGTCGGTAAATTTCTTCGTGAAAGTGACTTCGCGACAGGATGCGTGGAAGCAAAGTGCTTTGGCGATGAGCAAACAAAGTAGTTGTATGTAGACGGAAACAGGCATGTATCGGACTTGGTGAGAATTAAATCAGAACTTTCCAAAAGTCAGGAAAGTCGAGGTCAGACGGCACAGTGGTGCACTCTAGCGGAGACAAACGAAGTGCCCGAACAAGTAGGGTAGGGAAGCAAAACACCTTTAATTCGGATCGGGAGACGGCCAAAGCTGGGTGCACGGTTAGATACAGGTATGGATCGTACATTAGTTTATGATACCTCATCCAGACCTCTAATCGACCGACAGACTATGGACAAACCAGTTAGTTTTGCTCTTAAAAAGTGCTCATGCAGAATACTCGGCAAGATGTGGTTATGTAGCCCCACCTGATGGACAGAATACTGTTGGGGTTGGGGTCAGTGGTTAGGATTAGGGTCAGGGCAATTATTTCCCAACCACTCAAAGTACAACCGCACATTCTCAATTGCTTTTCTTTCGCGAAAAAACTACTTGGCCTTGTCGCCTGTGCGTTCCCCGACCCCACCTGTAAAAACCCCTATTACCACCGGTCCCGCATTACAGGTGCCTGGGGTTTGTTTATTTCAGGCTGGGCTACATGACAATATCTGATCGAATGCTCTGCTGATTAAGGCGTTTTTCGTCTGAAGGGCCGCTTTTGGCAACGTCTAATGGCCAATCCTCACCTTCCCATGCTCGATGCCTTCCAAAACCGGCAGTCGTGTAGGGGAGGCGTGAAATTCAGCAGTAGCAGCATCAGCGAAGAATGCCAGACCTAGGCGTGTATATCGATGATGCTGTGCTTTCAGCTGTGTTTTTACTGAGACTTTGGTGCATGCCAAGAGGTACGGCGCGCTCACTTCCAGCTTTCAGAGGGCGGCCTCAAACGCAACCATTTAGACCTCGTTAGGGAGGGATTCAGCGGCCACCGAGACCACAGAATCCTTCATGGCGGTCGGGTCCTGATGTGTGCTGTGATTATTAGAACGCCAGTACGCCGCCCTGCCCTCCCCCCGACACCCCTCCCAGACGCCCGCGTCTGCCAGACTATGCGGTCACATCTTGCACGCCCATAATTACTATCAGTCTTGTCATTTTCACGTCTGGTAGGGTGTCTGCCTACAAATTATCAGGTCTGTCTACACAAGTCGGGGCTTGAGGAACGGTTGTTATTTGGTGGAATGCCCTCCCCCAGTCCCTGTGGCCGCCTTGTTTTTGGGGTGCCAAAGGTGATCCCTCGGGGTCGTTGGCCCTCGACGAGTCTGAACAAAACACGCGCAGACCATACCCCCGCAAGGCCTCCAAACGACCGACTGGGCCGTAACTCGATGGACAGCAGATACGCGAGATAGCTTGGTGGTGGGTTAGTTGCTGCAGTACCATGGACTACAGCGGAATGGTTTGTGGGCCTATCTTTGTGCCGGAATGTGGCGGGTGAGGCCGTGTTGAATGGGGGGAAACAGTCGACATGTAATGCTACTATTGCCTGTGAACTTTTCAGAGGTAACCGATTCACCAGACTGATGCATGGCTCGGAAGTGCTAAGCAAACACGCTCTGGAGCCTGCTTATTTGACAGTTACATTCCGCTGAAGTCAACTGCGCAGTTGGCCACCCCCGGAAGGGCTGAGTGGTCCGCAGATGAACAACCTGATGGGTTGCGTCATCCCACGGAGTCCTTTTGTTCTGATTCATGATGACTGAAATCCAGGCTGCAGTCTTCCCATCATTGTCCAGTTGCCGACGTATGTGTATCAGTCGACCACACCCCTAACTACACATTTCACCGGGGAGTGCCTTTTTATGACAATACTTCGTGTGCTCCCACCCGCATTCACTCATTTTCACTGTTCACCCTTGACATGTGCTACGCTCTGGTTGCGTTGGACGATAATGTGTGTCACAGCGACTCACAACATGCGTTTCTAAGGTCGCACGGAGCCAGCTGAGTCTTCAACCATTGTTGTAGATGTTTGGGACAGGCAGCGGGCGAAGGCGGAAGCTGCGTCAACTACTAGCCAGCTGACGGGTTCGGCCACACACTGAAACTGTTCAGCAACCGGACCCTAGGGCCTGCTTACTTGACAGCCAATTTTCGCGGAAGCCAATTACGCTGTTCGTCACCTCTAAGTGACCCGCAGTTATGCAAACTACTTATAGATATGCCCGACTGATCGGACTGGCAGTGGTATTTTTATCCTCCGAATACACACTTTGTGCGGACAGGGCCTCTTTACTAGTCTCTTATGACGAAGATGCATAAGAGCTGACAGGCAGGTAGCTGCTGGCCTACAAATACCGTCTCTCACATTCTAGGGGGTGGCTATGACACTGTCCGGAAGTGATAGCGGTGAGATTGATTAACAAAGCAGAGGCCATTTTACGCGGCGGAGCAAGAACTCTGCTCTGAGGCATTGCAGAGGCGCTGAAAGGACAGGGCGAAACCTGCTGAGTCGGTTTGGCGAATGACCGTCACCAGTCCTCCTTCGGAACGATGATTAGGATCCAGTGGCTCTTTTTACTAGGACCTCCATGGCGTGCTTATTTCTGTGGTTTCGAGTGATGCCAGGCGACACGGTAACTAGCTCCTACTCAGGACTCTGAGTTAGGCTGCAATGGCCGCTTCTCGCTTTGGCCCTTTCTGTTTCTCCCAACTATACGCGATCGTATCCTGTGTGTGAGACGGCGAATTCTCGTTGTGTCAATCATTGCACAGGCCATTGGTCTGTGGATTAGTGAAGTTGGAGCGCAGTCGACCCAGTTGTGAATAACCAAACTAGCTTTGGTTCTGTCGCGACGCACCGCCTGTCATATCTTAGGCGGTTGCCCACCTGTAGGGATAATTTAGTTTTTCTCCAGAATGAGGATCAGGTCGCACTGGTTTTTTCTCGATGCGGCCTTTTTGCATTACTGCTCGCATGATGTCCAACACTCCCCCCCCCCCTGAATGAGGCCTGGTGCAGATGGAGTTTGGTATCAGATCGTGCATGACGCTACTAGGCGGGCGGTTTTCTAAGTCTACCACTGCGTCCACGCGCATTTCACGAGCTGGTTGTGAAGGAGGTTTTACTGAGTAGCCGGGCTCTCCGCATGGTTTCATGCAGCAGCAGAAAAATTGACAAAATATGTGGCGAACCATGTGTGTAGGAGTCTGATGGAGCACCCGACTCATTTGCATCGCAGCTAATATTCCCGGCCACAACCGACGGCCCGTGACTCAATGGTTAGGGCGCTGGCCTTAATAACGCTCGATGACCAGAGCACGCGTGTTCGAGGCGCTCAGGTAGTTCAAACCTGGGGTTCGGTCAAGTGGTCCCGCCGCATTACCGACGATACGTGTTCATGTGTGCGTGTAGCAGCTAGTTCTCCAGTCGGGTCACAGTACATCTTCAGTAAAGGAGCCGCACGGAATACTTCAGACGGCTCCTAACTTATATAAATGGCAGGCCTCAAGTCGCCACGCATACGCTGTGAACTGGACAGAAGACTGCTAGAGACAAAGCTGACATCGTTGGCGTCTGCCCATCTCAAGGCTTAATCTAACCAAAAAGCGCACCGGCCTCTCCAGACTTACTAAGTTTAACGGAGACGAGGAAAAAGGGAGGGGATTAACTGTCTTCCGAAACAGTGTATGCACCAACAACTTACGAATATCGTTCTCCTCAGTAAAGCGACTACGTCATAGATCAGACAGCAGGAGAGCAATGTAACAGAACTGAAGCAACTGACTTCTGCAGTTCCACGCGTACTTATGTAATTTGCATGAGTACAAAAGTCTAGTAGGACCAGCAATCCGAAACGTCATACATTTCGTGTGTTCCAGAGGTCTGTACCTTTGTCTAAAGAGAAAACTAGGGAGAGAAGAATTTGTTAAAACGACATTTGTCAGTGTGAGAACGCCTCTCTTCCCCTCAGTCACCCTACCTGCCTGACTCCAGGCAAGTTCTTCCACATCTGATGCGGCTTGGCAAGTCCAATTTTGAATTCTTGAAAGCCATAGATACCTCCGTCCCACATTCTTTGTCTGGCATTGTCTCCGGGTAACAACAACCGCTACGGCATGCATAAGTCTGCTGCAGTGATGTTTTCGTAGGAAGCACCCATTTCCTACATGCAGTTGGAATGATCGAGATAAGGACGGGAAGAAGGAGGAAAAGGAGATGGATTAGGAGGGGGAGGGGGAGGAGGAGGAGGAGGAGGAGGAGGAGGAGGGAGAAGACGGTACAGAAGAGGTCGAACATGACAGCAGACCGTACGGAGTAAAGAGGTTTTAAATTAACTTTCACATGAGCAGCTTCCGCTTATGTGACGCCGTGGCCAACACGTTGGACGCAAATAAGCTCGCTCATTTTAAATCTGTAGAACAAAAAATAAGTGTCGGACTGCGAGAACTATTCAATTTCCTAGTCTATCAGAATTCTTCTGGAAGTAACCGAGATCAGGGCAAATGAAAGCATCAGAGTACCTCTTTGTCCCTCACCCAGCTAAACTCTCCCCTCACGTAATCTTCGGACAGCAGGGGGCAAGGAAAAAAAACAGTGGACGGTAGATTGCCTATTCTGCAGATACTAATGTACTGAGCAGAAAAACGGCCAAGTCCTACTGATGCTGCCTCTGGACAGCAGATGTACAACCGGTGCCGCGGTAATACCGAATGGGGCAGCCTACCCAAGAAAGAGTAGCTGCTAGCAAACCCTGCTTTCCCTTCCCACCACTCGGTTCTCTGGAATGTGTGTGTGTGTGGGCCTTGCAATAATGAATAAGGGGGAGATTCTGTGTCAAGCAGTCAGCGGAAGGGTGGGCGCGCTCGACTTTGCATGTTTAAACGTCCCCTTAATTATGCAGGGGCTGTCATCGAAGAGGGAATATAAGGATAAACAGCAGAAGAACTCGGACGGCGAGGAGGAGGAGGAGGAGGAGGAGGACGGCGAGAATGGGAAGTGGACGGAGAAGAAGAAGAAGAAGAAGAAGAAGAAGAAGAAGAAGAAGAAGAAGAAGAAGAAGAAGAAGGTGGAGGAGGAGGAGGGGGAGTAGGAGGAGCAAGAAGAAGAAGAAGAAAAGGCGGATGAAGAAGTGGAAGGAAGGAAGAAGAATAAGAAGAAAAAGAAATAGAAGAAAGAAGAGGAAGAATAAGAAGGGAGAAGAAGAAGAAGAAGAAGAAGAAGAAGAAGAAGCAGAAGAAAAAGAAATAGAAGGAAGAAGAGGAAGAATAAGAAGGGAGGAGAAGAAGAAGAAGAAGAAGAAGAAGAAGAAGAAGAAGAAGAAGAAGAAGAAGAAGAAGAAGGACACCCTGCACATGGGCGCATTTCTTTATTTCGGAGCTTGATTGCCCAAACAAAGGGATACACCAACTGCTACCTTTAGCGTAATTCTAAAACAATATAGGAAGATGGTGAGCCACAATGCTGACAACTGGTGCGACGAAGGAAGCATGCTTTCTGCATTTCATGCCATCAGTCAAATTAATGCGACACTAACAGATGAAGGAAGAAGCACGGACTGGACTGAAAAGCGGGACCACCAGGAGGGGGTGGGCATTTCGCTTGCGTTTGGAGGGGGAGAATAGAAACGGCTTTAAGGCCGCTGAAACAAAAGAACCGAAAGGGGCGAAAGTAAGACCCTCTTCTGGGAGGGACTCCGGTTTCTGTCTAGAGTAGGAAAAGTAAGAAACTGGAGCATAGTTGGAGGTTGATAGAAGCAGATCAACGTGATAAACAATGATCAGGGAGGAGGGACTTTCTTATTCGTCTGCGTGCAAAGTCACTGGAAGGAACGACTACTTACGAGAGTTGTATTGGGGAGTTAAAATACACGGGCAGACCTGAACCGCCGACGAAAATGACAGAATCCACTGCGGATGGAACGCCTCTGACTCCAGCATCTACCATCTTCTCCCAAGCACCTCCATTAGGACTTAATCCAGCCAGTAAGCGTTATTACCTGTTTTTTGCAACCTAAGTACTAAGTAGTTGCCCACGACGCACGCCTCGCACCCATTTTCGACTTTCTGAGAAGTAAGGTAGAACGTGGCATTGAAATCTACACTACACTTTCTCCACAAACTCGGTAGAGTGCTTCTTAATTTTGAGTCGGTCCGGATTCGCGTTTCGGCGACTGAAGGAAAAACATCATCAGTAACATTGAGAGGAGCTTATCGATAGAACACAGCTTCCGTCTGTGTCACAGTGCGCAGACGATCAGCCAGGGGGTGGTCTCTCAAGCTGCCTGATCAACAAGACTCCAGCCGAGGAGGAGGCAAGCGACGCCACAGTCAAAAACATTTTTATGCTTTGCGGAAATTATTTTCTATTTACAACCAGTCTCTCAGAAAATTTTCCACAGATATATACCAACAGTGGCGGTAAGCATGTTGAGCAAAACCATCTACTATGGCCTTTCAGTTACGCGAGGACAGCATGCAAAAGCTCTGCTTATTTTTGACAACGCGAATGCATGAAAAGCTGAGAGCACATATTTTAAGGAGTTCGTCAGTCAAGGATCCTACTAGAATGCAGTTGTATATTTTCCGATGACGAGAAACGCACACGACAAAATAACCGCACATCGTAAGGCGCGTTGTACTGCATGCAGCAAATAATAGAACCACCTTCTCCTGATGGTGTATAGGAATCATTGGCTAGTAGCTGGTTCCAGTGCATGCTAGGGTAATACAACTATGAATGGCGGGTTTTCTTGGGCTTTATCAGGGCGGGGGAAGAAGAATCGCATCATTCTGTCCCAAGTTATTACGCCGGATGCAAGTAAAAAAACACACGGCTTCGTTATTATTCGTGAGATGCATCACAGAAGAATACATTAAGCCCTATGGGGAAGTAATCTTGTGTCTCGGGCGCATCGCCAGTCGCCGACACATTATGAAGTGCACACGAATTCCTACTTCCCTTTTTAAAACGCAACGAACTTAGCAAATACCCCTATTAGAGAGCTCATACGCTTGCTCGCCTAGTCTGCACATCTTTCTCTCTTTCATTTGTTCAAGCAGTCACACCTGATAGGTTTTGCCAGAAAGGACACGATCGCTCCCACCGTTCATGCGTATCATTCGCTGCCGCTCGCGATGTGAGAAAATGACATGCGCTAACTCGTAAAAATATAGATATTTTCAGCTCTCTTTGTAGACCTATTGACATTAGCATGCTTTTAGTGTGGACAGCTGCAATTTTAGAATGGGAGGAGCACTGGAGGACGCACTGACGAACTAAACTCCTCGCAAAGGTGTCATGAGGCGGCAGAATATGGACGAAACACGCGTGCATGGGCTTTTAGCTAGCACTTGAGCTGTCAAGTCGTGTTACCTAAGCATATACTACTGGCTACCTGCTGGCAGTTTGTGAAAATTAGGCGGTCATTCAGCAGTGGTTGATGGATTTCGTCTCAAACATTCCTATCAACTTCCAGGCTGGTCCTATAAAGCCTTGCTTATCTGCTGCCGTGTCTAGCTTTTTTCGGCCCAATGCTGGTTGTCCCTCTTGACTTTCGGCCTGTCGTCTCCTTCTCACTCTCATGTCGGATGTTTCAGGGCTGGGATTTACGACTGTGATTTAGGGCTAGGTGTTACGGTTAGAGGGTTAGGGCTCAGGGCTAGAGAGTTAGGCGGGCAACTTGGCCCGAATGTGAGAAATTCAGTCCCCGGTCGGGGTCTCATGGCCCAGACGGTTAGAGAGTGTTGGTTGTACTAGTGTCATGCGCTTTCTGCTGTGAGCTCGAATCCCATCGAGGTTGCCGGGCTCGTTACAATCAGCAGTCAAAAATGTAGCCGGAATATCTTCTGTGAATGGGCAAATATATCGAGGTGTTAAAGAACAGTCTTAAAACCATCATCATTAAGACTGGCCTGAAAGAAAATATGATATCGGCAGCCGCAACTCGTCAAGACAGTTAAATGTGGGACAGGCAGATGGTGTAGGGGAATCCGTTTTCATCAATGACGGATGCGTTTGTGCAGAATTACTGGTAGCACTGATGGGAGATTTAGTTTGAGACAACATTCCCAACAGGCGCTCCAAGATAGCCGTTACCTCTCCAGCACTGTATTAAACCGTTAGTTGAAGGGGTTTCCTCGCTCTCTCATCCGTTTTCTCCCGCCCAAACCGAGCTCCTCTATCATTTGCAGGGCAAAAGATAACCACTTAAGGGCCTAAAAACCAACGACTATCCATCTTATGAGCCAGGAGTTCTTCTGTGACGGTAGGATCAGTTTGGGACCAATAAATGCTTATCTAGTTCAGCTTCAAACAATGAAACTCGTCTTGCGTTCGGTACGAATGAGACAACTCCGGGAGAGTTCGGACGTCTTCTACTACGGAAAGCCCAACGGACAATACACACTACATGCAGGCTGTAGTCAAACCCCAGCAAATATAGTTCTGATGGCCACCTAGTAAAAAGACAATGCAGTACTTGCGCAAATAAATATAGGATTAGGATGAGGATCTGAGAACTACTCATCGTCATCATTATCAGCAGAAGCAGCAGCAGCAGTTTGAGATGGATAATGTTGCATCAAAGTCAGTCAGAAGCGCCCTTCTTCCTACAACCCCTCTCTTTTTTTATTGGCTCGCTAGTCACCCGAAATTCTTCAAAGAGCGGCCGATTTCTGTCTGTGTGGGCACAAGTGCGTCAGTTCCGGTAGTGACCGGAAGTCATGAGAATAAACTTGTCCTGCGCAGAGTTGCTAGAAAGGAGTCCAGGTAAGCAAAATGGCAAACGCGTACTGCAATCTCTTTCTCTTGCATGTCTGTAGTTAAAGGAGGCAAATGGAGACCAGGGATGGACGTCAGCAGATCCCCATAACGTGAGGAAAGTATGGCCTTTTGTCCAATAGAGATAAACCGATTGCAATTTGGTCCGGTGAATTCACTAATCCTTACTGACTTCCATGACCTCACAAAGCATTCAGGAGTAGGTGCTGTTCAACGGGTTTACGAACTGTATTTAAGGGTATATTGGGGTTTAAATAACCTTTGAAACGTCAACAGACTGAGAACAGCTTACTTTAGAAAAAACGCTAAATTAGCTCACAGATAAAACTAATAAAATGAACACGTGGATTTGCAATCAACATTTTTTTCCTAAAAGGCGCACATGAAATGAGCAACCTAACTCTAACAACTGGTTACTGGCTCATCACTCCTACTTGTTTTTGCACCAGGTCTACGCGAGGGTCCGTAATGCTAAAATTAAGTCGCTTAATCTCACTCTACCTCCCTGATGCACTTGGACGTAAATGGGGACTCTAGTTGAGGCTGAAATGGATTGTCATAGAAGGAAAAAGCGAATCCTTACACACACGAACACACAGACACACACATACGAATGTACAGGAGACGCAAAAATTATAAAGCCTACTGCCAGCCTAACTGGAAAACATAATTTCAAGGACTTGCAAAAGGGACTAGAAGGTGGGAATCAGGGCTCGGTTCATTTTTTTCTAAAATAAGGTACTAATTACAAGGATAAATATGAATAATTAGATGCGAACTGGGTGCATGAGTCGAAACGATCAGGACTGTCAGCTAAAGTTCACAAACAGCAGCAGCTGTTACAGTAAAACGCAAAGTTTGCGTTGAAAATTTAGTCATGTGGTGACATAGCTATTGACCTTTACGCCTGAATCCCATTTTGGTCGAATACAGCTATTTCCAAAAATAAATAAGTGATTTAACTGCTCGTATACTTTGGGACGGTATCGAGGAATCAAACAGACGTTCTTTTGGTGTTTTTCATTCTAATAACACTAAGGAATTAATCTGGCACATATTTGACACTAAGACTGACAGTGAGCATTTGATAAAAGATTATTAAAGTGTTCGCAGAAATGAAACTTAAAATACGTATGAATAACAAACATATTTTCGCATAAGTCAAAGTGCAAGTTTTTGCTTTTGCTTCAAATTATTACGTAGAAGGAAAAATTAAAATCTTCGAGACCCATCTACAAATAGTTTTGTGCAATTCATAGGGCACTATTTTGGTTCCACAACCCACGCTGCCAAACTCGGCAGGATACGGTGGGTGAGAAGTTTATTGTTCGGAACAAAAGTCTGGGCTGTCATGGCCAGTGAGGATATCAGTCTACAACAACTGACTGAGGGTATGCTGTGGCAGGAAGACTTTCAAAGTCTTGACTACTAGGCAATATTCCCCACTCACAAGTAATAACGAGCTTTTAACCCCTGTTCTTTTACGCGGATTCTAAAAGTAGGAACGTTCCATCCATCGGCATGCCTTTTATGAACAATTATGCCCTACGACGCTAGCGATGGACAGTATTCTCTTTATAAAGACGATTAAGAGAAAAATAAAGCTAAACATAAAACAATAACACTTTTCCTGGTTTATTTAGGAGCAAATTTCTAAAGCTAGTTTACTAAAGCCGGTTATTTGTATACAAAATCAATAATAAGTTAAGGTGCAATGTTGATGGGGAGAGCGGCTTGTTTTAAATTCATCAATTGGTTGTAAAACTGAAAGCATACTGGAATGACTCATTTTAATAAAGCCCGAGAATTTCAAGTAGTTTCCTCGCATGTACATAAATGTGGCCACTAAAATCGTATGACTAGCATGAACTGAGGTTTCCTCCTGTGAGTGACTAACCGTGGGGTGCAACCGCCAGCCTGCCGCTGTCTAGTCTGATAATTCGATAGGAAGAAAACTGGTCAATCAAATGACTTTCTTAAGCGTGCTAGTAAAAACCGAAGGAACCTGGTATGAGACTAGCTGAACGTTACTATAGTAGCCTATTGCGAAAGCTGGGACATTCATTCTAATTTGAAATGAACTTAATATCGACTGCGTTCCCGTATTTCCGTTTTGAATGTTAAAAAGTATTTTTATTCGGACAAATTTCGTCTCATGAGGATAGGGACTCCGGATGGCAGATACTTCATCAGGCAGAGATTTTCATCCGAGACCCTCGGGTGGAGCGCAAAATCAACATAATCTGATTTATACTTTCGGGAGAAGGCCTGTAAAATTCACCCGAGTGTGATCAGTGAGCGACCAGATTCTTCTACGCTGTGAGTTGCCTATGACCAACCCTTAGCAAATTCTATGGACATGAAAAATTCAGTTTAAAAATTGCAAAAGGGCGAAAGTTAAACGCATGGAGTCATTTAGTTAAGAGCATTTGGAGATGTCTGAATCCAATTCATCAGTAGATGAAAGGAATTGTCATTAAAATGCCAGTTCGCCGTCTTTTGTTTGTATTCTCGATCTACGGCAGTATGTTCACATAATTGTAACGGCAAAGCAGGACTTTACGCAGTTAACTGGGGCGAATTTAGACAAGAAAAACTTGAAGTCCATATGTCTAGAAATTAAGCTTATCTAGCAGTACAAGTTTTCAATACCAGAAATGTGCAGCTCGACATGGAGAGTTAACCTAAAGAAGTATTGTTACGGTGCAAAACAATCGGGACCGCCAGCTACCTCTGCGGCCAGTGAGAGCGTGGGTGGCACAGGTCATGGTGAAATGCGGCAGTGACGGGCTCCGCATTAAGCCATAGAATGAGAGCTGTGAACAAGACTTTCTAGTCTCTGAAGATGAGTGGGCGAAATAACTACCCGAACGGCTCCACCCATTAAATTCTCCCGTTGAACGCGCCTCCTACTGAAGTACTTTTAGTTTAACACCCTACGTTAAACACGGCATGCACGAGAATTTTTAGATTAAAATAATAAATAAAGATGAAAGGTAGCAAGAAAAGAACAACTTAGTGAGAATCGGTCAACATTGTTCGAACGACTTGCTTCACATTGTCCAAAATTATTTTAGAACTCAAAATATACTGCTGTGAAATTAAATCTGGCTTTGGTATACGGCACACAAAGACAGACTGAAGAAGTTTTACAAGGACGTGTGAGGCCAACAAGTTACTGGTAAAACCGTGGCACACTTTTCATAACTGCCGACGCTTTTAAATCATTAAAAGAAAACTCTGTACATTAAATATCAGGCTTAAATTAAACCGATGTACGAAATAAATTGAGTTCACACATATGAACGTATGGAAATGATTTGGATGCGCTCACCTCATTTACCAGGAAAATCAACTGGATGACAGCAGCTTGGGAGGGGTGGCTTAGATGGAAATCAACACCCGGCCTTCCAAAACTGTAGAAGTAATTAAAAAAATCGAAAAAGAATTTTACAGTCTGATAGATCCATCCTTTGTGCCAATAGCCAGAATCCTCTGGACGGGCTCGAATGCTATGCATGAGGGTTGATAAGGAAATCCATGAACAGCAATCTAAAATGATAATTCATATCTGAATGCATTAACATACTTGGCCCAGTTGAAAATGCTCGCTGCGAAGATGTTCTTTTATTTCTATAGCAGTCCTGTGATTGTTAGACGAAGCATAGGATGTTAAGTTCCAAGCTCTCAAGCCATCAATAACTTTAAGAAGCTTGCGGGACTTTGAAGTCATTATTCGCTGCAAGAGAGAAGGATCTTTCGCATGTTCTCGCGCAATAAAGTTTCATGTATTCCGCACCGCTTTATTTAATGTCTTGATTTCGTAAAACAACTTTACATGGTACAATTATTCTTCTACCATATCGTTATCTTTATTACTGCCGGACCTCTTTTTTCGGCGTTTCATTCCCATTTTTAAAGCTTTCGGCTAGAAGTGCAACCACAAAGTCCGGCATTTTTTGACCCCGTAGACTCATGTTGATGTGTTTTTGACAATGCCTATATTATTATTCTTTTTATTTGTTATTGCTTATTCTTATTCTTGTTTATAATTGCTTATTTACCGAAGTTAAATGTTTAATTAATTATTTTCACATGGTGTCTTTTTCCCCATTTTGATGAAACTCCACGAAACGGGCATTTAAATGCTACAAACAGATAAAAAACCGACGTAATGTATCTTTTCTCTAGACGCAATGCCCTTAATCTGACGCCATTTAAGTGGTGTACGCGGACGTTTGTTGAAGTAACTCTGAAAGAAAGAGAGTAAGCAAGTTTTGAGGACGATTTATCAGTCATGTTTTCTAGATATTGTTCCATGATGTGCCACTAGCCCATCGCAGCACGTGTTTGCTCCTTAACCTCGGCAAATTCACGCGTCCTTTTATCAAATAAAGCTGAATTCGTTACAGAGGTCATTATTATGCATTCATGCCCAAAATTCGATATGAAAATAACTGTTCTGTTATCAGCTTCCCACTAATTCTTAGAAGCTCTGGGAATTCGCAATCCCCTAATAGACTTTATTAAGCCATACCTGTCTAATGGTAAACAAAGAGTTTTCGTGGAAACATCACTTTCCAGTGAAAGCCCTACTGTAATTGGTGTCCTACAAGGTACAGTTTTGGTCCTCTTTTTGCTTCTGCTTAACATAAATGATATCTCTGCAGACAAAAATTCGTGATCATTTATTTATGCCGATGACGTAAAGTGTGTATATTCATTCAATAAATCTACGACCCTTCATTGCCTGGAGGATATGCAGGCTGACTTGCTGGCTCTCTCAAAGTGGAGCTCAAAATGGCTAATGGCAAATGTCTAAATGTCACTATATATGTTTTGGACCTGTTAGGCCACCCCAACCGGTGGTCTTTCAAGGCACACCTATGACTGAATGTACCACGATCAAGGATTTAGGTTTAAGTCACGCAAAGAATCTTGATCTCTCGCCAAACGCTGAGAGAATTACAGTCAAAGCTGCCCAGATATGTGGCTTTATTTCTCACAATTTCTATCTTCCCGAAATTAAATCAAGATTTTATCGTATGTTTATACTTCCCATTCTCGAGTATTGTTGCCCAGTCTTTGGCTTGATGAACGAGGCTAGTCGTTCAAAAATAGAAAATGTTCAAAGACGTTTTACTTAAAAACGTTTAGGCATGGAACATCCAACTGTAAGATCCTCAGCTAATCTATATACATTCAAGAGGAGGCTGCGCTTTTATCTAAATACTGACTCGATTAAACTTTTATTTTCCTCATCCTTCCCGGACAACTTTTTCTGGGACATAGAAAAAGGGCTACCGGGAATTTAGGACGCCGCCATTAAATTTCCGTATCCGCTCACATTTCCTTCTTTTGTGTGTATTATCGCCTCCTAGGCTCCCTCATCAGAAATATAAATTTTTTCGATTTTTCAGTTCATGCATCATGCCCCTCACAGAATGCGCTCTATCGACGCTCGTGGCGGAACCCTCTATATTCGCCATATACTAGTAGCCTGGTCGCATCTCCCTTGCCCCCTCCTCGGTTGGACTCGCCTGACTGTAACCGATCGCATCTGATTTCCTACCGCCTCGAAACTGGTTTTCTATTCGCCACTTTGACATGAATGGCCTCATCCTGCATATGAATTCTGCCTTAATGATGCCCGTTTCGAACCTTTTACTCAAGACCAAATACAGTCCAGTCCTGCCTGCTTGTTATACATTCAAGAACGAGATTTTTTCTCTTATAGTGTTGATGCAGTCACATTCCTTTTGTTTATAAGTTAGGAATTTATTTTCATTGGTCGTTAGTCATCCGTCGCAACATACTACTTATTTAATAACTATGAATTAAGTATTGTATCGATTCTGTATACCTGTCCTAAAATTCTAAAATTCATGCGAAAGTTGTTCTTAGTTACTATGAATGGCCCTCCACGGGTCTTGAATAAAAATTATTATTATTCACCTTAATTGCCAGTTTGCAACGGTCGAATGCGCTTTTATTGCTCGAGGATGTAAACTGGCCAACTTATGCAGATTTAGTGGTTACTTGCTTTTTCGCGTGTCCGATTTTCCTTCATTACTTAACGCTCTGTACATGAAACCAGCGAGGAATGAAATCATTTTCAGGCTATTCAGCCTAGGTAGATTTATCCAATGTTTCTGAATCCCTCTATATATCCTTACTGATTCATGTCGTTGTAACCTTCGTTGAGACTCTTCCTTTGTTTATTATCATGAATTTTAATTGATAGTGTCATATTAAGCATGAATTATGAATACTTACTAACTTTGGGTCCTATCTGCCTTCTGCCAGATAGCCTGTCCCCAAGAAATCTATTGTCATGATAGTTCAATTTTCACGCAGTATTGATATTCCGCCAGGTACCCACCTTTAATCTTCTTGAAATATAGGGCTACAGGAAGCTGTTTTGAGCACTGTAATCTCACGTCCACGGCACCTTCGGCAAGTTCGACTTTTTTGATGAAATTGACGGACGAATGAAGTTGGACTGTGACTAACAGTTTTTTTTCAAGCAGCTTTGCGGGACAGAGCAATATTAATTTGTTGTCACCCCTTTCAGCGTGAAATCGACAATCTAATTTTTGCAATGAGTCTATCATTTACCAGGAAACACCTTATCAACTTATTTACCATCTACACTCTTAATTGGTAAGCCGAGGCGTTCTGAAGGATAAGTTCTGTGAGGCACTTAGCGACGTGTTCCTATTTATTACGACGCCGATCGTGCTCATTTGCACATGCACTTGAATGCTGAAGTGCGGATACATCATTCTACCTGCGGAGAAGTACTTTGTTATGTTGCTGTGTGCCTGAGGCCAGAACTATGTGTTCATGGGCAGAAACTTTTGACGACTCTGGATTACAAAAACACATATAAAAATGTCCATGCTTGTGTCGCCAGCAAATATTTGACCACGTATTCAGTAAACCCGCCAATTATTTAGTTCTCCGTTTGCCAAAGGGGGTTTGTGATTCTAAATAGGTGACTGATCAAGCTAACCTATTTCTGACTGGAAAATGGTGATCGATATGCCGAGAATTTTTAATGGAACAGACTTTTATTTCTTCAAAAGACAATTTATTGAAGAGGACGAATGTCAGACAGTGGATTTTCTAATAGCTTAAAAAGTAAACTAGGAAAACGTCGCGTTGAAAACTATGGAGACCATTAAAAAAGCAGCACCAAGGTGGAGGACACAATCTGCACAACTGCAGTAGAGGTCCTGGATTCACACGGCGACGGCGTTATGGCTGGTTAATTGAGAAGGACGTGGACATATGCTGTTTATATAATGATTTCGCTCAACTTCACCCAGGCCAAGAGTGCGGATAACGGCTGTGAGAATGCAGTCTTCGCCTTCTTACATTGATAGCGCACCTATAATTTAGGAAGTGCAATATAGTTAGTGGAACCAAAAGAAGAGTGCAGTCAATGGTCGTGTTTATAAAAAGAAGATAAAGAATTTTTCTCTTCCTCTGAGGATATCTGTGGCCGACAACCGAAAAATATCTGTCCTTCAGCAATTGTGATGATGATGCCCTTCCACCCGATAAATGTCTAATCATGAAATTATGAACACGACAAACTTGAAGCATACTTAATCATGTGCTTCAACAACTTCAAACCACAGAGGAACAAACTGGGAATTTAAGAAGAATTTGTTTCAAAAAGCAACGCAGAGCCAAAGTTACTCCAAAGCCGCCTCCGAAGAAGGATAAGGAACGGACATCAAATCCCCTTAATAAGGACCGCGAATGGCGTTAAGATTTCTAATAGCAGCGATAAAGCTGCACAATTTTCATAGTTTTTTTAATCAGTCTACACAAACAAGACAAGGTTCCTTCCTCCCTTCACAGAAAGACTGTCGGCCCCAAGCATAAACTATATACCCTTTTCAGAATATCGTGCCCCGAGAGAATAAGGGCCATTGAACGAATCGAAATCTTTGGACTGTTTTACATTGAGAGAATTCCCGTGGAAGAATTCAAAAGACCATTTGGCGAGCATACGTGAGCTTTCGATGAATTCTCTTCAGGCCTATACATTCATATTGCTATCGAAATAATAAAAAGGGAAATACGGGCAAGCATAATTTATTCTGTTGCTGGGGGTTTGGGCTGACGCTCGTGTACTCTTCCCCACTAGTCTCATCCTATACGGAGAGGGCAAGGACAAACCGCCAGCTCAGACCGCTTCTGTGTGTACTTACTCCTTTATCTGCTCCTGTGGGGGCAGAATATATAGGTCGCACGATCTGGCGCCTTTCCAAAAGAATAAGAGAACACCTTCCATTATGATTATTGAAGGGTCCAATTAAAAACGTCAGCAGCTCTATCCTCGCCCACATGGTAGACACAGATCACTGTGTGAATGACGGACAGGCATTCCGAGTGATTTACAGGGTCACGTAAAGCTATCCGAAATCACTTGGACAGCGTCTGTTGGCAACTGTAGAGGCGGCTGCAATCAGGCTATACAAACCAGTTTTATGCGCACAAAATAGCTTCGTACAGCTCCCAGAGTTACTATGGGCCAAAGTCACCGTGCCGGTCACCTGCGTATAATTACCCGTCCCAGTGCCCACATCCCCTTCTCCCCTCTAACACTGACTGTAATTTCGTTTTTCCCCTCACCCACCCAGACTCTCCCCCTAAACCCAGGCTACATAATAACTTCTGCTTGGCCCTCATTTTCCTTTTAATCATTTCGACAGCAATATGAATGTAAAGGCCTGGTGAGGATTTATCGAAGGCTTACTTATGCTCGTCAAATTGACTTTTGAATCGAAATCTCCAGAACCGGACGATATTCCCCTTAAGCTCCTTAAGTAACTTGCTAGTGAGCTTTCTGTGCCTCTGTCAATGACCGTTCAAACATTAATTGTAACTGGGATCCTTCTCATGGATTGGAAGTTGGCTCATACAACTCCGCTATACAAAGATGATAGCAGGGCGTTTAAGATAATTTACAAGCCCAGAAGCTTGACATGTATTCCGTGCAAGGTTATGGAGAGGATTGGCGCAATTCCTGGAAGTTCACGACTTGCTATCGAACTGCCAACATGGGTTCCAGAAAAAAAGATCCTGCACGACAAACTCACTGCAATCTCTCCAGAGCATGACCCGAGCTCTCGACGACAGGCACGTAGACCACAAAGCTGTCATTGAGTTCCAGAAGGCGTTCGAAAACGTGCAAAACCAGGGACTATTATACAAGCTGGAAAACGTAGGGATCAGAGACAACTTCCTCAAATGGATCAGAAACTCTCCTGTGGGTCGACAGCAAAGGAAATCCAGATCCTGCCGTGGTTGAGAGTGGTGTCTCACAGAGTTCAGTACTTGGGTCCATTTTGTTCCTTATACAAGTGAACTGTTGCGCAAGAGCTTAAGACTGCGAAGCAATAATGTTCGCTGACGCCGTGAAAATATGTGAAGTAACCGGGGGCTTGCCGACGAAGAAAGACTGCAGATGAACCTAGATCGGTTGGGGAAAGGGTGAAACCGTCAGTTCATCCGGTTCGACGTCGACAAGCGCATTAAGCATCGGCTAGGCAATCCAGACAGGTCCGCCAGCACAAGAGACCACTGTCTTGACGGTGCAACCCTAGGAGACGTCGAAGCCCAAAAGGGCCTTGGTGTGATGACGACGAACTCTCTAGAACCATCCGCTCATTATTCGAGATCGGCAAAAAACACAGTATTCGTACTGTACGCCATCAAGTGTACCGTTGTGGAATTTGAACATGTCTCCCCGAAGACTTTCGGAGCACTCGGGCTGCCGCACTTAAAAGACGGCATACAAGTCTTGAGACCATGGGCGTTCCAGTATCGAAATTGCCTCGAAAGTGTCCAGAGAAGAGCCACGAAAATGGTTGGTGGTCCAAGCTCCGTTCTTTATCTGATCCGCCTGACAAATCTGAATCTGTTTCCTCTAATTACTGAATACTGAATGAATTTCACGTTGCAAATAGGGTACTTAAAGGCTCACGCCTATTTCCCTCAATAAACTGAACTGGACATCAACAAGTAGAGGAGCATTCCTATTGAAGCCTGCGAAATCACCTGGTTCAGATAGTATACATTCACTCTTTCTTCGAGAACTGCCTAACGTACTGTGCCAACTGTTGTCGATGATATTTCGGAAGTTCGTGGAAGAAGGTGAACAACCGAAGGAATAAAGATCTGCCTTTATTTCCTCGATCTATAGAGGAGGGTCCAGGCTTGATTCAGAAAATTATCGTCCCATTTGTTTACCTGCATTTTGTGCAAGTTTATGAGATAACTTGTTAAGGGACATTTACTGGTGTATCTGGAACAGAGAAATATTTGATGTGCTGCTCAGCTTGGACTTAGTCCACATGATTAATGTCTTGCAAGTGACATTTACCCGTAGGAAGAAAGGGCAAGAAGCGCAGACCAGGGTCGTGCAGTGGATGCTATCTTCATTGACTTCGAGAAGGCTTTTACTGGTATGCCTCGTTGACAAACCCTAAGAATTATTTGGTGGTGTGAAATTCAGGGCAACATTTCTGAGTGGATTAAAAGTTTTCTGTCATATAGGCTGCAAAGAGTAATTGTTTATAGTACTGCCTCCGAACGGCTAAAAGTAGAAAACGGTATTCCACAAGGCTCATTCTGAAATAAATAAAGCAAATAAACAAATTTTATTATTAGGTGCCACTTAGGACTCCATCAAAGCAAGTAAAAACTAATTTTTAAGCGAATTTTAGAGTGAATAGACACACTCTGTGCAGTATTCAGTTCATGCTTATGAAAAACAGTTAGCGTGCAGTGAAAAAACTCCTCTTCGAAAAAAAAACAAAATGAATATGGATTAATTAACTTTTGAGAAGAAACAGTGTGTTCTTGTGAAAGGGTTAATTGCGGGTCGGACAGGGATGGTCTGCATAATGTAGTGTAAAAGGGATCGAAAACGGACATCGTCAAGGCAGAATTCCTAAACTAATTAAGACTATCCGCCTCAAAGTGATGAGACAAGAGGAACCCAGGCGCGATCGGTCACAGTCCACTTAGAGTCAAGCCGAGGAGGGGGCATTAAGGGCTGAGGTGGTCATCAAGGCGTAGAGGAGAGAATGCGACCCAGAGACCTCTTTGTTGACCGACCAAACTACTGGCAGATTGCGAAAACAGAGGATTCCGCCGTGGTCATCGACAGACTCCTTGTGGTCGAAATGGGGAGATGACATCAAGAGCCGCGAAAATCATTGCTACAAGGGAACAGTTGTAACAAGGGATTTAGTAGCCATTTAAAAGAAGAGCTTGTCAGAAGAGATTCCATCTGCAGGAAATGATAAAATAAACTCACTTTTACAACTAAAACCTAGGTCCTGCGCGGTAAAGCATTCTGAGGTTGAGTTATTCTGAAAAAGTATGGGACCTGGAAGCTTGGCAGGGCAAAAGACATAGACCTACACTTGGATTACGAAAACTCCATTTCCATAAGCCTGGCAAATCGGCATTAGTGTTTTCAACGTAAACATCCACAGAGTAATTTGGGTCATTGGCGTAAATAAACGTTTGCGAATTTCTGATTTCCGTCAAAATATCATAAATGTAGAAAAGGGAGGGCGGCGAACCCAGAACAATGGCTTGAAGTACGCCAGTCGTGATCGAGTGAGCGGTCGATTACCTATTACCAACCAGGGCCTCTGAGAGCATTTGGACAGGTTGGACCCGATGAACTCAAGTAGAGATGAGCGAATGCCGAGGGCTTTTAATTTTACCGAAAGACGTCTATGTTGACTATTCGCGCAATATCCAAGGGCACTCGAAGGTGACCAGTTTCTCTTAGCAGGTGGCCCTCGTTTTCTGGAAATGCGGTTAAGTTTCCAAGGACGGCCATTTTATTTTCCGACATGCAGCTTGACTCTTCCGTCTGCTGTGATCTGAAACTAGCGTACGCCTCGTTTCATGAATCCCTATGCAACGCAAACTTCATTTTTGAAGAAACAGTTATAATGTTTAAGATGCGATCCTTGGTATTTTAAGAAGTACATAACCAATAGTACTGATCAGTTTTACCAGCGGGCAGAGAAGAACCCTACGAAAGTGCATATGTCTTGTGTTTTGTTTCGTTGATATTTTTGGAAAAGTCGATATTCACAGGTTAAATTAGACACCATTCCTCGGTCTGGCCCTCTTACCGCAGCAGGAATCTGGACTGACAGAACATTTACCCTCAATTTCTGAAACTCTGAGTTTTTAACGTTCTCGCCTGGCAGGTTTTGTCGTTCTTACGTTCTAATATCTTGTAACTTTGTGTCATTTGTGGTTTACTTTCTTTGAAAAAGAGTTTTTAGAAAGCATACCCTTTCGTGCAATTTCGGGGACTGTCTTCTTTTTATTTAACATATTTTTACATGGAATTAAATTTGAGGACATGTTTCAATGGCACCTCTCACACAAACTTCGTGGTCACTCGATGAAGTTACGGACAACAATGTCCAGGCTGAATCTTCGTTCTGAAGTTTTCACGCAGAGGGTAGTGAAGAAATGGAACGATCTCCCTCAGTCAGTCGTGGAGGCTACGTCCCTGCAACTCTTCAAGAAACGCTTGGATGATTATTTGTGTCCCCTGTTTTCCCTCGACAGTCTGAATCTGAACTAAGACCCCACGTCCCCACAAACATTTTCTCTGAGACAATGCTACTCAAATGAATCAAGTACTGTTTTAATAGTGAATATGTTTTGTTCGTGTACAGTTATTTCTAACGAGCTGACATGTAATCAATAGGGTTTTCAAAGGCTTTCCTATTATCCTTACCAAATAAACTGAAATAAATAAACTGAAATGTCATTATAATGTTGGAACCTTCATCAACTAAAGCAATTGTAACCCTTAATATGTAAAGAATACAAGAATAAAAGTTAGCAATCTTAGGTCCCACGTGAAACGACAAAATCTATATCGATGTTGTTTTTTTTGAAACCGGCCTGGGTGAAAGCCCTATTCCTATGCCCCAGCAGCTTAAAAAGGCGTCAGTGAAATCGCCGACGTATGAATCCAGGCAAGTGCTTATTCTTTGTACAGCCTTGATCATGCCTGAGCTAGCCAGTCTCAATGATATCGCAATTGTACCGCTCCGCATGTAGTGGTCCAGACCAGCACATCCGAACAACTCAATATATTCTTTCCTCCGTCGACAGAGGCCGAATACTGACGGTTCAAGTACAACTTCGCATGTCCTGAATAGACTTTATCGGTCTTCAATAGCACGGAAACGTAGTAGAACAGAGCAAACATTTGATAAATCTCAAGAGACCTTCGACGGTGAGTTAGATTCTTCAGGAGGTACTCATTTGGCGAGGGGAGTTCATTCGGCTGCGGTTTCGTGTTCATTAAACTAATTCTCAGGCTTCTTCAGGACGATGAAGATGAAAATCTTTACGGCAGCAGTCGTGCTTCCGGTTAATTATCTCACGGACAAAAACACTGCTTTCCTGCGCACAATCTCCCAACCTTAATCCTACCAGAACCACGGATAGACAAGGCATTTAGGCGAAAATTAAGAGTTAAGGCAAATTCAGAGGGCGTCTTTAGCAGTTTATTCGAGAAGAAGAAGAAGAAGAAGAAGAAGAAGAAGAAGAAGAATAAGCCCTTAAAACGGGTCCATAGAAGGGAAAAGTATAACGAACCCGCAGAACTTTGGGTATGCCGGCCCATACTGGTTGGGTTGAATGACAAATCGCAGGCTGCAAATGTGCTTATTCTGGATGCTATCTTTGAAGAATCAGTAAGATCTCCGCAGAATCCCGAAGAACCATAAGAGGCTGTTAGCAATCTGACCTGCCCCCGTGCGAAAAGAAGGACAAGTTACCATCAAACAAACCTCCAGCTCTGTGTTCTTTGACCGATATTGACCATCTTCGTGTTGTTTCCCCAATAAGCCTTCATTCGGAGCCGGTGCCAATTAACTGACATTTTAACCTGGCAAGACTAACTCCAATATATGCTTGTCAATAAACATAGCCCAGAAATAGATTTTCAGAGCTTGAGAAGGTTCAAATGACAGAGAGAGGGGGGATCGCGTATACTGTGGGGATCATTGAAATCCGAGGATCATTTATACTTGAAGCAATATTTCCCCGGAATGAATTTAAGGCAGGCTTTTTGAAGTTACCATTTTATTGATTAGTCTGCCTGCAGTATATGATGACCTTGATGTTTTACATTGATTTTCTCTGTCGAAGTTCAAACCTCTGTATCTTTCTCACTTGTTCTCTGTGTTATGCAACGACAGGCTGCAGTTGATAAACCGTCGCGAAATTTACTGGTACCAATGAATTCTGCTGTTTATGCCTGCTTTAAATTCATATATACTTTGGCCACAATAAACGGCATCGCAACTAGAACATGGGATTTTGTAGACAACACCTTTTCTTTCGAGGTAGCCAACCCTGTCCTTAGGTTGTACAAGCTGCGTGCGTAATGTAGTTGCCGGCTACGTGTATCTGGTACTTTTTCAATTGTCTTTCGACAAATTCAGATACATGTATGGGAGAGTTCGCCATGTGGTTGGTTTTGGTGCCTGAACGGCCGTAGCATTGTAAATACCTTTTCCCTTGATTTGCTGGTGCCTCATGCATTGACGTATAAAGTCATGCGGGTACCCATTTTGGGAGAACAGTTTGTAGAGGTATTTAATTTCTGCTCGATAACTTGTTTCATCAGAGCAGTGAGTTTTGGCTCGATCCAGAAGGCTGTAGACTGTACTCCGTTTGTGAGAGACAGGGTGGTTACTCTCAAAGTGTAGGATGACCTCTGAATACGCCTCTTTGTAATAAACTGATGTCTGAAGTGATCCATCAGTTTTTCGACGTGCAAGGACATCCAGGAATGGGAGTTGTCCATCGACCTCTGTTTCGAAAGTAAATGTAATTCCTTGAAGTATGGAGTTAATATTGGTATGGAGCAGATTCAACTGATCTTTCTTGACGATGACAAAAGTGTCATCTACGTATCGCAGCCAAAGTTTTAGGTTGACTGTGAGAAGCGCTATGCTCTCTAACTTCCGTAGTACTGCCCTGCCAGGAAACCGGATATGGGTATATGCACTATGAAGGCTATAATTCTCCTAGGTACGAGTTAATTGCTCCTCACCTACGGACTGCTTAGAGACTTTAAGGCAGACAGTGGGCAAGAATGGATCGTAAAACGACAGATCATTTTAATAACAAATTGATTAGCAGGATCCCAATGAGTTTGTCTGACTTTTTATATCTATAAAAAACTGCTTGTACCTCTTGCAGGAACTGTCGAGTTGGCGATCTGTTCTGAGCTGGAGATAAAACCGCACTTAACTGGTCCTAAATATGAACCGACGAGAGGAGGGCAATTGCCGTTTGTGGCTACGACTACATCAGCCACATTTTTCCCTTAACAAAACTCCCATGAAAATGATCTTTCGCATAGTCAATTGATGATTCTAATTGTTTAAGAACTAAAGTGATATTCTTTTTGGTAGTTGGGGGTTTCGCGTCATAAATAAATGTGGCGAGACCATGCGTTCATTTGCATTTCCGGACTTTTCGCCTGCCCGTCTGCCGTCTAGTCAACAGAACTTTGGACGAAATTCAGCCCGTTGGAACTGGTTGGGCATTCTTGTTGCACTAAAATTGGAAATTTAGGTAAAGGGACATTCCAACTGACCTGGGAAGTTTATAGCCTTGATTGCTGCGTTAAATCCACCTTGCAGGTCTAGTGATTGAAGACTTTCTTGGACGTCTTCACTGATTTTTCTCTCTTGTCAAAGGTTCCTTCAAAGCAGGAAGAAGCAACTGCTGATAATTGTGGTAATTACAGTAGCGATGATGGTGATGATGATGATGATGATGATGATGATGATGATGATGATGATGATGATGAT
>CACRXP010000564.1:230600-246011 GCA_902702965.1 Spirometra erinaceieuropaei
ATAAGCAACATTGTCAGCAAGACTGCTTCACTGGACACGGTGGTTTCAGTCTACCAATGTGAGATCTTAGCACCTGCGTCTCAAAAAAAGAGTTGGCAGGTAGAGTAAGAATATTGTGCAAATTGTTTTTGGCTGGATGAAAGAACTTTGTTGTCACGCGGTCGGAGAGGGGGAGTGAATGAGCGTTTTTTGAGGACTTCAAGCAGCAAACGGTAAGATCGCAGTTGGTAGCCAGAAATTATACGGTGATACTGTCGACGTACGTACTTGTTATCAGTAGGTGTGCCTACCTTGTCTAGGGAACTTGTTATCAGTAGGTGTGCTCTTACTTAGTTAGGCAGGTCGCCCGGTTCGGCCAGGCTGTTGGGTTTAGTTAGGGTTAGGGTTGGGCGTAGGTTAAGTTTTAGGATTAGGGTTTGCGTTTTAGGGCCAGGTTTCAGTGTTAGGGGTAGGGTTTAGGTTCACGTTAGGGCTGCGGCCAAGGTTACGGTTAGGATTTGCCTTGAGGTTAGGGTTATGGTTATGTTTAGGGTTAGGTCTAGGCTTAAGGTTAGGGTTACGGTTAGGGTTAGGGTTAGGGTCATGGTCAGGATTTGGGTTCGCGTTGGGTATTAGGGTTTTGGTTGAGTTTGGGTTTTGAGGCTTAGGGTTAGGCCTTACGGTTGCGGTCAGGGTTTGATTTTAGTGTTAAGCGTAGTGTTTAAATTTCTGCCGTTCTTTCACCTACTTAGATCTTCCCAGAACTTTCCCTGGTAACGTTACTTTTACTCAGAATCTCCAGCATTCTCCTACCAGCCCTTCCTTTTACCCCATCCATATGACCCACATTCCCGTACGACAGAGACCTGGCTGTCCGCCTCCCCATTCCTGGCTACCAACTGCGATCTAACCCAGTAAACTACCCAATACGAGGCCATTTCCATATTTGCGTGTGGGACTCGTGGACCCCTCCCCAGGGTCCTCAGGAGGACATATCCTGCCCTAACAGGGTAGCAGATTTGCATTCCAGTGAAGAATCATATTGACCCAATTGTGAAAAACTCGGCGCCTCGGTGGGATTCGAACCCACGCAGTAAGGAGAACGCCTTAGTACAGCCAACGCTCTAACCACTTGAGCTACGAAGAGTCGGACGACTCGAGTTTAATCCAATTTGGGTCAAGTTTACCCGCCCAACCTACTGCAACGTCTACAATCCGCCAAATCTGATAAAGTAAGTTGACTGCCCAGGCAAGATTTCTTAAGAAATTCACCTAGAATCCACCAGATGACTACCAGGCTCACGTAATTCATGGATATTTTGGCAGATTTTGAATAATTCATATTGCCCCAACTGTGAAAAACTCGGCGCCTCGGTGGGATTCGAACCCACGCCGAGTTTTTCACAGTTGGGCCAATAGGAATTATTCAAAATCTGCCAAAATATCTATGAATTCCAGAGAAGAGTTTTGGACGAGGTCTGGTCCTGCAGGCTCACTTTACCAGTACCATTTGGTAGGCTTACTAAAGGAATTTCGGTTAACATACATAACTTAGTCACTCGCTGGAGGAGGAAGAGAAAGAGAGCTCAGACAGGACTCGAAGCACACGCAGAAAGGTGCGTGTGAACCGATGCTTGGTGTAACTGCCTCCCCCCCCCCACTTCAGGTCTTCTTGACACTGGGTCCAGTTGGAGAGTGGGGAGGAGAGAGTGCGGTAGATGCTCCGCGAGTCCACTATCACTTTAAGCAAATCCACGCACAAGTCGCCATCCTTGCTCCGCCTTACTGTAGAGCACGCGGTGGACATCGTCGAAACTGACGGTCGAACTCGTGTGGTGTAACCGAAGGTGGCGTGCACACACTCCTCGCGACAGAGCCACTCTCTGGATTAGGAGAATCAAACTGGAAGGCCACAGAGTGAACCGCGTGTTAGTTCGCTGTGCATGCCTCCTATGGTGATACCGACTGAGTTGCACACCGTCCGGACAATGACAGCCTACTTAGCCACCCACCGGACTGAGGTGACGCAGAGGGCGGAGACAGCGCTAGAAGCACGTGCAGGGAAGTGCGTGTGAACTGACCGAGGCCGGCGTATAAGCGCTTCCTCCGAGGCACAGCTACTCGCTGGATTAAAGTAGTAAGAGAGACACCAGCATGTGGCATATGCAAAGTCGGCGTAATCGTACTTATTGAAATTGTCAGGGCTAACTAACCATATGGTATCAATCAAGTGGGACTGCAGAACCAAACCTCGCCGGATTCTGAAGCAACTTTTCAGTGCTTTTAGCATAAGAAACTAACTGCCAACAGGCGTCGATGCTGCCTCCATACACCCCTAGGACAGTGACGAATGCACCCAAACAAGTGCTAAAAGGAAGCATCGTAACAGATGGTTCTGGAAAATTGAATTAATTAGCGGCATGTCAATAAAGCTCACACAGGCCGCTGCGCTTAACCAGACAGTAGGCCTCCCGACGACGGAAATAAATTAAGACGTTCACCTACAGCCCTTTTCCTGCTGCTAGCATTTATAAATACGAGAAAAGGGGTTTTCATGAAAAGACTCAGTGAAGGATTTTGCAATACGACGGGTGAGTCGCCTGTTGCGTTTCTGGGTGGAACTTCGCATTACGCCACAAGAAGTTTTGAAACTGCTAGTCGCTCATGAACCGGAACCTGTGTTTTTTCGTGCGCCTAAAATGACCTATGTCGTAGACCAGCATGGTGGGTAGATAGGGCAACGACAGGCCTCATTGGGGATACGCGGCCATAAAAAATATCACCCTTCGAGGGGAGTTATAGGCACGCCAATGTGCAGGCCCGCGCTGTGCCAGCCCCTTGAGCCCGAGCCTTCTCTGGTTTCCTTGACTCTGCCTGGACACTGAACCCAGGCGGGCGAGTGCGGCAGATAGAGCGCAAGTCTGCAATCACTATAAACTAAATCACACGCAAGTCCACCGTGCTGCGAGGCAAACGGTCGGGTGAGCTAATTCATGAAATGTCAACCGAAATTCCGAAATGCGTCTTCGTTTCGAAAAGATTAATGGAGTAGAGTGGGAGAACTAATCATCAAGCAGCATAATTCTATAATTATTCAGTTGCCCCAGGATGCCGGCTTTCGAATGAACTTCCTTCCGGCTGCATGTAAAAACAATATGTAAAAAAATGCCTACTTAAATGGCACGAATTGTTCTCATTGATTTTCGATTTGCCTAAAAGTCCAATTACATATCATGGAAAACATGCATAAAAATATTCATTATTTTGCTCATTCGGTAGAAAATTACGTTTTCTTCTAATTTCATACCCGAATGAGGGACATGATTCGGTTTTCAAAAACTTGTTCAATTCCCGAATAATTTTGAACCCGTTCTAGCGTTACATTTAGATTCAGAGTTCCCAAACTACAAACCGTATGTTTTCCGCGTGCCGAAAACCCCTCTACGGTAATAAGGGGGGACCTTATAGGGTTCATACAGTTTAGTAGTGGATTTAAGCCATATTTTTAACTTTACAAGCCACAATGGTAAATGCAGAGACATGACGATTTATGAACGGTCATTTCACGGTATTTCAAAGTCAAACGATTAAAAACTTTTTGAAACCGAATTATGTTCCTCCTTTGAGTATCAAGTTAGAAGAAGACGTAATTATCTACTGAATGAGCAAGGAAATGAATATTTTCATGCATGTTTTCCATAAAATATAATTGGACATTTAGGGGCATCGAAAATCAATGAGAAAAATTCGTGCTACTTAAGTAGTCACTTTTTAAAGAGTATCGTTTTTGCATTCAGCAGAAAAGAATTTCATTCGAAAGCCGGCATCCTGAGGTAATGGAAATATTAGAGAATTATGTTGCAGGCTGACGAGTTTCACAACCCTACTAAATTAATATTTTCGAAACGAAACGCATTTCGGAATTTCGGTTGACATTTCATGAGTTAGCCCACCTACTGTACCTGAGTGAGGTGTACCTGTTCGCACCTGCGACGTGCCAGTCAGATGTGCACGCATGTGTGTTATAGGAGTGATATGTGATGGGGGAGCAGGTGTGGTGTGTTGTTTTCCTGATGGATGATGATGATGGATGCGCGTTCCAGGAAGCAGTTCAGATGAAGATACGATCACTGGAACAACAAAGTCTACGGGTTTGACTTTTCAGATGTTCACTCTAAAGCCATCATCTGAGACGGACACAGATTGGGGTAGGGGAGGCACAAGGCGTGCACACTATAATTAACAGCTCCCGCGATCGCCGCTTTGGGGTCATAATTGATTTGATAATTGCTTGTCAGTCAACGTCCAGGTCGTTAATGGCCGCGATTTCATCATCCATGTTGGATTTTTACGTGCTGATTACTTGGTAATTTTGTTCACAATCACTGTAACTGTTCCCCGCCCGCACCCTCCACACGTGACTGATTCTCCTGCCCAGGGAACGTCTCGACATCGAACGGGATCAGGTGCTGACTTCCAAAGTACGTCTCAACCCCGCCTTCCCTGACATTCTATTTATGCTGACGGAGGAAGAAAACAACTAGCTGGCCTTTCTGGATGTTCTCGTTTGCCGCAAAGATAGTGGTGGCCTAAAAACTGAAGTGTTCAGGAAAGCGACAAATACGACGTAAATACCGAACTTCAACAGCAGCCACCCGATCAGTCACAAAAGTGATTGCGTAAGGGCGCCATACCGGCGCGTTGAGACGCGTTGTAGTGAAGCCATAGACAGAGTCGCCGAACTATGATATCTTCGACGGTTACTGAGAGCTGATGGCTACCCGCGCTACTTTGGCAACTAGTGCATACGCAAGCGAAATGACATACCAAATCCAACCGGTCCTGAATCTTGACAAGCTCTTCCGTACGTGAAGAACGTCTCGGAGGCCGACACTCGCTTCCTTACTCCACGTGCAGTTGGGGTTGCACACCGGCTGGAGGCAGACATCATGCGCCAGTTCATGAGGCCGAAAGACCAGCTGCTACTAATGGAGACTTCTGGAGTCATTTGCCGTATCTGGTGCAGTCGCGGACAGAGCAACCAAGTCCAAGAAACTGGATGATTAATACGGACGCGAATGGCCGACAACGCAGCAACGGTGAGGTAGAAGGACGGCGGCTTATTCGACGGGGCCCTGATATATGTGAAGTTTCAAGAGGCCGAAATCCTCGCAAGAGGTGACAGCCACGTGAGCCGCGAACTGTTCGAGTCATGGTTCTCTGACCCGCAGTCCATCAACAGACGCAATGACCTCCCATTACCGTATTCCGTGCTGAGATTTTCCCTGGACAGGGGAATTAGGCATGTGGGAAAGCGCGTCGGGCAGCAATTCCAGTGACAGCGAGCCGAGTAATCAGCATGCCAACATCCAACACGGATGACGAAATCGTCTCCACTACCTTTATCTGCAACCGTCTCTGATGATGGGTTCGAGGGAAAATCCGAAACATCAGGCCAAAGAACTTTTTGGTTTCAGTGACCGTTTCTTCTTCTTCTTCTGTATGCTGTGATCCCTGGCACCGGTTTACCGGTTTCACAACGGCGGATTTGTAAGTGACCAACCAGGTGGATGCATTATTAAAATGCACGATGACAGTAAGGATAATTTGTGGCTGTGTCTACGGAACTGGTTGTGACGAGGCTGTTGGTAATGGTGGTGGAACATGAGTCTTCTGGTGCAAATAGTAGGTTGACCGCTGTGAAAAGGCAGTGAATTCAACTTTGGAGTACCCTCTAACGACCAAAAAGACCCCAGCGATGTCTCAATGTCCTGGGGCAGTCTGAGCTGGTGAGGCGTGTTTGACGGGCGCACGTTAGGAGTGTTCCTGTTGGTGATGGTGGTGTTTTCGGAGATAGAAGACGAGGGTTGGTCGTGTCGACACTTCATGGAATCCAGAGATGGCCAAAAAAGCCTATCCGTGCCCTGAATATCTTTCGACAAAGCGGGTGATGGATTATTTGCAAAGTCGATCCGTGATGTTCGAAACTTGGTTGCGCCCCTCTTTGATTCGGTCGCTTGCATGATATAGGCTTGGAAGATTGCTGTTCCAATTTTAACAGCAGTGTGTCACGCCTACCGATTTCAAGAAAAGACCATTCCAGCTAACAGGACTGATCAACATATCTCTGGGTGAGGTCTTCAGAGTGTTCTTGTAAAGATACTTTTGGCCGCCTTGTCAGCGAACATCTGTACCGGCGTCACTGCCGCCGATTAGGCTACAGGCAGAACGTTGCCACTAAGGTTACTCGGCCCTGTACCGAATGCAAGGAGTGGTAGAAGGAGGATGAGGAGGGGGGAGGAGGAGGAGGAGGAGGAGGAGGAGGAGGAGGAGTTAGACGCCAATTGAGAGGAGAGTATATTCTGCACAGAATAACTGGAGAAGGGATTGGAAAGAGTTAGAAACCGGACGAGGGTACGTCCGGCGCCGGGAGATCGGCGTACCCAGTGAGAGCGGGTTATGTGTCGCAGCGCCTTAAGTGAGGGCACGTCTGATTCGGCCTTAAAGATGATTGGACAATTGGAAAACCGTGAGCGGACGAAAACTGGCCTGCCGCCAGTACGCACGTGCAGGCACTCGGGAGAGACGCACGTTGCAACAGACATCCGAAGTAGAGTCATTACACCACTTTGGAATAACCACTTGGGCGGGCGTATGTATTTCACCCCTCACGATGTGGTTATACGAACGTAGTTGCATCTACCTCAGCACGACGTAGTTACTAAGGGCGCCAGTATTCTGCGGGATCTTCACATCAAGGATCCGTTCCCGTCTGTGGTGGGTTTAATTTAGGCCATTAGACGTCCACTGCCTTCGCCTACCCGGTCGAAATTGTCGGTGTCCGTTCACACCTATCCTTGATCATTTTGTGCGATATTTAAGTCGAGGTGCCTAGTGAAGGATACCTTGTCTGCTTCTAGGAACTCAAGGCTCTTCCTTGTTGGGCTGGCGCTAACGATGCCCCTCATCTCCCATGAAAATATGTGCCCTTTTGTCCTGTATTTTCATGGCCACCTGGGATGAACTGTTTCGTCTCTCTGCTGCCAGCTAGTGTTCACGTATACGGGTGCTGGCAGATTCCTCGATTGGGCCACAGTAAACCGCATCATAATTGTCACATGGGATTTTTTGGGATTCCGTTCTACCGAGATAACCAACCCTGTGCTCATAGGGTAGTTCTAGGTTTGTGCACTGTCCGTATATAGCGTTTTTATAGCTGTCTTCCGTCAATTTAAGGTATATTCTTTCCGCTAGGGAGAGCGCACCATCTGGTTGGTTTTGGTGTCTAAGTGGTCGTAGCATCGGAAATAACTTTCCTCCGGGCGTCTGCCACCTCATACATTTATGCACAAAGTAAAGGGGACGTCAATTTTGGAGGGATAACGTAAAGAATATTTCATTTCTGACCAGCAAATTTCTTCTTTCAAGGCACGGGATTTTAAATCGATTTAGTAAGCCGTTGACAGATCTACGTCTATGGGAGTTGCGATGATTAGTCTTACAATACAGGATGACCTAGGAATGTATGTTTCTGTGAAAAGGTGTAGTCTTCAGCGATGCATCGGTCCTTTGATGTGTGAGGTTATCTTGGAAAGGGAGTTCTCCGCCAATCTCCATTCCGAGTTAAGTGTCCTCTGGAGCATTTATAAATAATCATTTCATACGTGAAAAAGCCTTTTGTCTACGTAACACAGCTACAATTTCGGGTTAAGCGTGCGGAAAACGGCAGCTCCAAATTTCTGCGTGGCAGCATTCACCAGGAAGCCAACTCTCGGTGAAGGCATAGGGGGCACCTTTCAGTAACTGACAGTACTTTTCGATGGAAAAGATGTTTGCTCCTAGAAAAAAAACCCAGGAGTTGAAGCAAGGCGTCTGCAGGCACCTCCAAAGCGTAGGTCTGGGGGATTTCATCAGTGCACAGTTTCGCTAAGTCTAGATGAATATATCCGTCCCTGCCTCACCGACCACTCTTCGCCCTATAAATCTGTCTGCCTCTACCAGCTGACCAATCAGAATTCGGCAAACAACATGTGTAAAAACAGGCCGTCCTGCCTCGGCCACGGTTCGCAGCAGCCTTGTGCGACTTTACACGCAACACTACCGTGGTCACCGCGGACAGACTAATAACAAATCCCATCAAAGCGCCATTCTATTGGTTCCTTCCGTGTAACCAGCAAGATCGTGAATATCGCCCAGCATACCGAAGCTCATGGTTAAATCATGTCTCGCAAGACGACGGAACAAAGGGGAGCGGGCAGATAGGAAGGTGGGAAAGTTGTAATCTGGCCGGAAATAGAACGTGACATTCTGCAAGACAGACTGGCCTGGGAGTGACCTTCGTCACTTTGGTTCGGTGAAAGGCGAACGTTCTGTTTTGGCTCAGAGCCGTAAAACTTGGCCATGTAGCAATCTGCGCTCATCAGCCGATCACAGCCAAACTGTAGACATAAATACCTCCGGTTGCAGCCTGGGATCAACGGCATGTTTAGTCAGACGTTCTGCCAGTTGAACCACAAGCTCACGCCTGATTGACTGTAATCGGGGATATTCAAATGTACACAGAAGTAAGACTCACTTGTCAGGCCGGATTTCAGGACTAGTTGTAGTGTGAAATCATCACTTCAGGCTTTTCAGCACTTTTCGCTCTTGCGTTGGTGGCAATGGTAATAATGATGACAACGACATTGTTGTTGTTGTTGTTGACGATTATGGTGGTGGTGGTGGTGGTGGTGATGGTGGTGGTGGTAGTAGTAGTAGTAGTAGTAGTAGTAGTAGTAGTAGTAGTAGTAGTAGCAGTAGCAGTAGTAGTAGTAGTAGTAGTAGTAGTAGTAGTAGTAATAGTAGTAGTAGTAGTAATAGTAGTATTAGTAGTAGTAGTAGTAGTAGTAGTAGCAGTAGTAGTAGTAGTAGTAGTAGTAGTAGTAGTAGTAGTAGTAGTAGTAGTAGTAGTAGTAGTAGTAGTAGTAGTAGTAGTAGTAGTAGTAGTAGTAGTAGTAGTAGTAGTAGTAGCAGTTGACCGACTAGGACAGTGGATTGGTGCCTGGGTGAAGGAAGAGAAATTTAGTTCAATTCTAGGGACCGTGGCGCTCAGCGCATATTCCTCGAGATAAGCAATCTGAATCGCTTCCAAACCATCAGGGTTTACTAAAGCCATGACTTGGCTGGTCGCAAACTTAAGGGATAATTCAGTCCTCCCCTCAGGCCGGCGAGTCAGGCTGAAGTGGCTCCTTCTTAATGTGGCCTCCAAGCCCTCCCGCCATTTAGATGGAATCCGAGTCGTCCTTTTCTTGCTGGTGCGTGGATTCCTGCTCCATCGTTCGTGGGCCAGGCGTTTTTGACACGCGTAGACAGTCAATACGCCCGATCCGGCCTCCGGTCTTCTTGGCTCTGCCTTGATACCGAACCCAGGTAACAGATTGGAAGAGAGTGTGATGAATGCAGTGCAGGTCTACTATCATTATAAAACGAATCACGCGCAAGTCACCGTCACAGCGTCTACCCTGTTAGGAGTACAACAGGCCAGTCACAGACAGTTGTTTCACGGTCGTTACCGATCATCAGTACGTCATAGGCCATATGAAGTGAGGTATATAAACATGTCAAATAAGCGTTTGACCCCCACTGTTGTGGTTAAGGTCTCATCCGATTCCATTCTGTCTGCCCGCCAGCTTGCTACTGACGACAACGAACGTTGTGTCATAGGACACATACCACATATAATATATGAGCAGCTCGCTAAGAGTGCAACAGGCCAGACGCAGACATTTGTTTCACGGCTGTTACCGAGTGAGATCCTAACCACAACAGTGAGGGTCAAACGCTTACTTGACATGTTTATATACCTCACTTCGTATGGCCTGCGACGTACTGATGATCGGTGGCGACCGTGAAACAACTGTCTGCGCCTGGCCTGTTGCACTCCTAGTGAGTTGCTTATGTATTATATGTGATACATGTCCCATGACACAGCGTTCGTTGTAGCCAGTAGCAAACTGGCGGACGGACAGAATGGGATCGAGTGAGATCCTAACCACAACAGTGAGGGTCGAACGTTTCTTATTTGGCATGTCCACCCGGTTGTGGGGCAGACAGTGGTCATCGTCGTTTGCGATGGTCGAACTGTCGATGATGATGGCGGTGGTGGTGGTTGTGGAATCGTTGTGGTCTACAACTGCCCGGGGCACTTCAAATTTCAGCCGAATCAGGGGCATGTTAACGATCGCAGAGGCACCGACAGTTTTTAAAGTATCTACAAAAAAGGATTTTGTGGTATTTTAGTTGATTTAAATACAGATGAAATACAGGACAAATGCACGGGCCGAGGATGACGTCCAGCTCCCCTTCAGTCAAGTCAAATCTCATCAGGGTCTGCTGACCAGCTTCTCCCTCATCGACGCAGTGGTCTAGCCAGACGAAATCTCCGCCGGTTACTTAAAGTGCATAAAAATTGGTAACAGTCGGGTGAAGGATCCCACTTGACTGCCGGTAGACTGCGTGGAATGCCTATTCGAATGACTTTAAAAGCCGATGCCTATGCGATCACCCCCAGAGGACACAAACGGCAACACCATCAAGGACATGACATTCTTCGCCATACGGTAAGGACGTGTCAGAAGCGACCTAACGCGTTGTTACGGAACTAGGTGTCAGAACTTCCCACCGACCCAAAGCCACCATGCGCAGCGAGGTCATGGCAGTTAAAGTCCGGCTAAGTCCCAAGGGGCAGTCGGGGGGTAGTGCACTTCATTCCGTGCAAAACCTGTCCTTGTAACTACACTGGTCTGGCCGGACGTGTGCTCGGATCGTGCATGCACGAATATAGGCTGGTTGCACGATGAGGCGATAAGTTATCACAATTGACTGCCCACACCTACGAAATGGGTCATTAATTTAATTTTACAGGCGCCAAGCCTACCGCCTACGCGGGAAACAAAAGAAGCCGAGAATTGCTTGAAGCCTGGGCCACGGATGAGGACTCAGTCAATCGATTTATCCATTTGGCGCCGGCATACAGAGCTCCCCGCAGTCATCTGCAGGCTTACGCCATCAATCACTGACTGGCTAGCACGCCCCATAATTGCCGCTCGTTCTGATGTCGCCGCTATCTCTGACGGTAGGGTGAAGGGTCCTACTTAACTGCTGGTAGACTGTGGATCGTGTCATATGGGCTTACTGGTAATGTGGGTTTTACCAGTGGGGCAGAACACCAGGCAGTAATCGGGCGAAATGTAAAAAACACAGAAATCGTTTATATTTCTGCCGAAAGTCTTGTCGTGCGCTTTCGTATGGTAACGGAAACGGGAGTGACAATTAAAAATAAACAAAAAACGAATTCTAAAAAAACAACGGAGTTTGAGTAGTGGTTTGAGATCGTGAGAAGTAATTGTTGTTGGCAGTGCAATGTCTATAACGGCCGGTAAATAGATGCCAAGATAAGACCATATAGTTTAGGGTAAGGCGATGCCATACTAACAGCACAGGTACTAGCCAAAAGCCCACACATGCGTGTTTCGCCGATGTTTTGCCGCTGCATGGCGCAGCTGCGAGGGGTTCGGCTCGTCAGCGGGTCCCCCAGCATTCCCCGTGTGTTTTCTGGTAGATACCCCAATTTAGAAATTGTCGTTTTTTAATTTCCTCAGAAATTATCTACAAGCCGAACCCCTCGCAGCTGCGCCATGCAGCGGCAAAACATCAGCGAAACACGCGTGCATGGGCTTTTGGCTAGTACCTGTGCTGTTAGCATGGTATCACCCTACCCTAAAGTATATTACTAGCTGCCTGTCGGCAGTTAATGAATATTACGCGGTTACCGGCTGTGGCTGATGGACTTTGACCCAAATATTCGTGTATAAAATTCTTGGCCTGAGCCTATAGACCTTGAATAAGATCATATATGACACGATCCACAGTCAGCCGACAGTCAAGTGGATTCCTTCTCCCCGCCCCTGCCGAAACTTGTTTAGGTACCCTTCATGCAGAAATCTGACTTGAACTACTAACGGCTGGAACCCATGGGTCTGCGAAAGACTAAAGAGGGTGCCACCTGGAGGTCAGCGATGACGTGATAAACGCAACGACCCGCCTGCACATTAGCACAGGGCCCTCGATAATTGCACTTAGTTGGAGAGGTCATACTCCAACCCTGTTCGTGCTTGCATGCACGGTTGCACTTGCGTTTGGGGGCGCATGTGCGCACGGACGTGCGTGCGTGTGTGCGTGCGTGCGCGTGTGCATGCGTGTGTGCGTGCGTGCGTGTGCGTGTGTGTGTGCTGTTCACACGCAGAGAGAAAAGCAACCTTCATCAGTGAAGAAACAGCCACCGGCAGAACCACCACCACCCCGCCGCGTATCAGACCCCCGGCTCGCCCCTGTTAGACACCTCCACACCCCCCCTGCCCTGGGCACACAGGCGGGACAGAGGCGTTAACTGACTGAAAGTAGACACAAGTTCAAGATGGCCCCTCTGTGATCGAGCAGTCATCACGCCTAGTGGTGTGTTACGACACAGGCACGAGCCATTTCATAGGCAAGCACAGACCGGCGAAATAACGTCAGGCAATCAGGCCTACAAAGTCAGTCGCCGCATGGCAATTTTCAGTCACCTACCCCACGCCATTAATCATGGCGCATCACACATGCATCAGACATGCTGCCAAGGGTGTGGCAGGCGGTAGGTGGAGTCCTTACACCACACACCAGCCACCGAGACCAATTTCACCACAAATCGGCCTGTGAGAAACACCTGTGTGTAGTGGAGAGGAAGTAGAGAGTAGGGTCATTACTAACTTATCCCGCCTAGTGGCAATCCAACGAATTTGATATTTTGCCAAATCTACTGGCGAATGAAATTGCCACGAGGCGGCAGACGTCGTAGCCTGGAAATTCGCCGGTTAGCGGGGTGAGAGTGAAATCAAACTGCAACGGTGAATGCATAATGCGGTCTCCGTAGCACCTCTCGCGCATGTTAAGAACTGGCACGCGTTATACGGCGGCTTTGCACCAGGTCGCCACTGCGCTAAATCTCCGACAGTTCACTGCCACATGAGAGAGGAGAGAAAGAGCGAAATCGATCCGATAGGAATTCAGTACTTTGCTGCAGACGGGGACATCCAGGAAGGCCAGCTGGCTGTTTTCCTCCTCCTCCTCCTCCTTCTCCTTCTCCTCCTCCTCCTCCTCCTCCTCCTCCTCCTCCTCCCCCTCCATCGTAACAACCAGCTGGCCTTCCTGGATGTCCCCGTCTGCCTCAAAGGTTGTGGTGGCCCAAAAACCAAAGTGTTCAGGAAAACAACAAATACGACGCAAATACTGAACTTCAATAGCAACCATCCGATCAGTCACAAACGCAATTGCGTATGGGCGCTATACCGGCGCGTTGAGACGCACTGCAGTGAAATGAAAGACAAGGTTTCTGAATTAAAATATCTTCGAGGGGTAATAAGAGCCAATGGTTACCCGCGCAACTTTGTCAACCGGTGCATACGAAAAGGACACCAGAGACTAAATCCATCCGGCCCCAAATTTTGGCCAGCTCTTCCGTACGTAAAGAACGTCTCGGAATCCGTCAGTCGTCTTCTCACTCCACTTGGTGTTGGGGTTATACACAGACCGGAAGCAACCACTTGGCGCCAAGTCATGAGGCCAAAAGACCCGCTGCCACGGCAGGAAACGTCTGGAGTCGTTTACCGGATCTGGTGTAGTTGCGGACAAAGCAACTACGCCGGAGAAACTGGGATATTACTCCGTATGTGAATTGCCGAGCTCGCAGCAGCAGTGAGGCAGGAAGACGCTAGCTCTCAGGTGGCGGCACACTCGACGGGACCTGGCCATATTTTCATATTTCAAGAGGTCGAAATCCTCGCAAGGGATGACAACTGCGTGAGCCGCGAACTGCTCGAGTCATGGTTCTCAGGCCCGAAATCCATCAACAAGCACAATGACCTCCCGGTACCATATTCCGTGCTGAGATTTTCCCTGGGCAGGAGAATCGGTCACGTGGGGAGGGCGCGGGCGAGCAATTATCCCAGTGACAGTGAGCCAATTTTCCGAGTAGTCGTCACACCAGCATCCTGCACGGATGACGAAATGACGGCCATTAACGACTCGGACTCGGACTGACAAGCCACCAGCGCATCAACTACGATCCCAGTGGTGATTGCGAGGGCTGTTAATTACAGTGCGCATATGGTGCCATGGCATCCACGTGCTATAAATACTGCACTCCTTGTGCCACCATCACCCTTATCCGCGACCGTCTCTGATGATGGATTCGAGTGAGAATCCGAAACGTCAGGTCAATGAATTTCTTGTTCCAGTGGTCACATCCTTGTCTTCTGGACTTACTGAACATCGTCTGCCTCCACGCGAACGCCCGCAATTTTCTCAACTATATTTTACTGTCGGAGCACGATGACGCAGGAGTATCGAGTGAGCCAGATACGTCGCAAGTCCGTTCCACTCACGTACAAATCACCACTGCGTCCTAGAGACAGGGGAGGGCTTGATCACTTGCGACAGTCAGACTATCGCTACACGCAGACAGCAGTGTGGGTGCTCGCTAGTCCTGTGGGTGTGGTTCCACGCTGCAAATTGACCGTCGAGCAGAGGTGGACCCTGCCGTGCAACACGTACGTGTGCAGCCTTCGGGGCGTGTTGTATACAGGCTAGCTGCGTCAGTGCACTTCACCTCCAGTCTCACAGTGAAAGGCCAGATTCACACTCTTATGTCAGCACACAAGAAGGGGCCAAAATGGACTCAAATATGCTCTTTACTGGCCGCTTTTTCGGGCTTTCACACCTTCGTTGGCTCGGCGGCTCGTTTACATGACGTCAGCTTTGACTCCGATATTTGTCTTGCAGGCACTCTCACGATGTGGGCTGGCTATATGGACCGCCAAACTGACTGACACACTCCGTATTTACCCATTCGGAGGTTGTATTGAGACAGTTAATAAATTGAAACCACTGGATTTATCCTATTTCCGTAGGCTACAGTCACTGATATAGCTCCGTGTTCCTAACTGGCGACGCAAACTGGGAAATGTCGAGTAAAGTATGTGCTGTGCAAGTACGCTTCGCTTTGAACACACACACACTCACTGCTCCTGACGGTCACCATAAGAGGAGACGACGGGATGGCTATTTTAAGAGTGACTATTTCGCAGATATGTATTTGGCCGCCATACGGCTTGTAGCCCGTTACGTCACTGCCAAATAGTTCATGCATATTCTAATTTATCTGCCGTATTCCCATCAAGGATACAGACCAGACCTGCGTTTCATAGATTTTGTGCTGTTGAATGAAGCAGTCGCGAGAGTTTCTGCTCCCTTGTGCTATCGGACCTCATCGGTAGCCCCTGGTTAAGGGTATGCAGGTCCACAGCCCGATTAAACGTGCCATTCGAGGACTAACTTACCAGCACCAGACTTGATCGA
>CACRXP010000564.1:246203-263370 GCA_902702965.1 Spirometra erinaceieuropaei
CTCGCCTAGGGTCCAAAGTTGGCATTAAAGTCAGATGAACAATTTTTGATGCGCATCTGTGTGGTCGCACGAGATGATGGTGTCGTCCAACGTGACCTCGGGGATGTGCAATGGTAGGGGGGGCTCACCGATCGTTCTTATGGGACTCACTCGTTCCGTTGTGCCTTACGAGCTCTCTCTCTCGAGCCCAACCAGCAGCCGCACAGCGGCGCATGATATATAGGCAGTATGTTATTATAGATGCAATGGAGCCGACAAAGACAAGGGAGACCGGAATGGCCATTTCTGGCTTATTAGCCGTCATCAGCCAGTCATACCCAACCCCAAGTGCGGATCACTTGAGATTCGAACCCGGGATCTTTGGTCATGGAGTTTGACGCTCTACCATTGAGCCACGGGCCCGTTGTCCTGTCGGTTGTGATCGGGAATATCAATTATGACAGTGGGCGCTCGCCGATCAGGTATGTTATTGCCGACAAAGACAAGGGAGGCTGGAATAGCCATTTCTGGCTTATTAGTCGTCGTCAGCCATTCATACCCAACCCCGAAGTGTGGACCGATGGCTGGGTTGCAGTGGTTCAGGGTTAGGTATGCCTGGCTGACGACGGCTGATAAGTCGGAAATGACCACTCCAGTCTCCCTTGTCTTTTTCGATAATACCATTCTGCCTATACCATGCGCCGCTGTACCCCTGCTGGTTGGGCTCGAGAGAGAGCCTGTAAGACTCTGCGGGGCGAGTGAGTTCCGTAGGAATGATCGGTGAGCGTCCCTCTATCCCTAAGGTCGGTTCTGTAGACAGACTGAGAACACGAAGTATTCAACTACTTGACTGAGCACACTCATGAGGGTGCTGTCAACAGACAGAAAAATTATGCCTTCTGTCCGGGCACATGATTACTTGCTGGGTTTCTGCACAGCCCTGAACCCCCACATCACGCTGACTGCAATAAAGTACTTTTGTGCCTATCTGAATTATGGCGCCGCCATGTCAACTCAGCCAGCAAGCCAAAAGAACCCACACGTCAACCACCTACAGCGACTGCGTGGATCTAGGCGCGTGCACTTGGCATGACACTGCCCTCTTCAGTTGCCAAAACGGTGCATATAAAGTTACCGGTTCTTACTTATCGAAGTCCATGCTGTTTTAGGTGCCACAAAAGGAGGTCCCCTCAGCGTATAGAGGGGACCAGTGGAATGATTTTTTCGATCTGCAATCTAGTTTAGAGATTTGAGAACGCTGCATGCGCCCCACCAAGGGTACTGGGGCTTTCTGATTAACTGCCTGATCTGGCGGACGTTTTATTACGTCTGCAAGTGTCAGTCGCTGTCTCTAGGACACAGTGGTGATATGCGCGAGTGTGTCTAAAGTGAGATAAGCTTGTGAAGCTCGCTACTTCACCAAATATACCCGCACCTGACACAATACGATGAAACGATAAGCCCACGGATGCCGGTGACGGACGTTTTCTTACAAAAGCAAATAAACCGTCTACGCGTGCTACACGCAGCCTGATCTCTAGTTTAATACGGATCAGGCTCGAATGGAGAGGGGACCTCGGGTCTCTCTCTCCCAAAAGACATGCCATACAGGCCAAATTAAGGAGGAACCATTGCAGCTTGACTTTCAATTCTGGATAGGACTGAGTTATTTAATCACTTGGCAACCCTCAGGGGCACAACTACTAGCCAGTAGCGATCGCTTGATTGTCCAAAAAATGGGATTAAGCACTGAATCCGATCAGGACTAACCTTATTCTGTCCCTTCCTCCATATTGCAGTGTTCTGGCCGAGTCAAGCCGACTGAGGATGAGGTTTAATGCAGCGCTGACGTGATGTAAAGCCCTCATTGTGACGCTCGTCACACATGGGCCGACGCCCCACGTATGTGGCGTTTGAGCTGTGAGAACGTACACAGAGCACTGTGATCATCAGGTCAGGTCCCGATTTGTAAGGAGAAGACAGAAGTCCCCAGAATTAGGGGGTTATTATATAGCGCATGCATCAGTCGCCACGTAGAATTGAATACGGTGTACAACAACCTCAAGGAAAAGTGGAAGAGGCGTTAGCCAATGAGAACATTACACCAGCAGGAGTGGCAAGGCAAAATCGATTTTTTCGGCATGTTTAAATGTTAAATGTTTTGCACACTTACTTCACGTCTGAAGACGACTTGGGGAACCAAAATCGAAAATTTACAATAAAACTTGTTTATCTTTCCCAAAGAGCTTATTTCTTTCGGTTTATTATATATACAACCCTGAGTTGTCCTCTCAGGCGACAGCGGCCGGTATTGACTGCGTTCAGTCATGGCGGAGAGTCCCCGAGAGAGTGGTGGCAGCTTCTTTTCAGGCCGGTGGTCCGAACGCGAATGGTTTCCAATCGGTGTGTGTGTGTGTGTGTGCGTCGCACTTACCGAGAGGTGGTGACTGATGTTGCTGATTGCGGAGGTTGGTGGTGTGTTCAAGTGACGTATAGGCAGTTGCGACTCTGTAGACGCAACTTAGGCGGCAGTGGCCGTTAACGAAGTCAGGGCTGGTGTCCGGTCGCGCCTGCGAGTTCGTAAAATAGTGCTGGCAGCTGCTTTTGTAGGCACCTGGGACAAGCTCAAGTGTTGTCCAATCGGGGTGTGTGTGTGTGTGTGTTGCATTCGCCGCGAAGTGGTGTTCAGGTGGCTTTTGCTGCATTCGCAGGGGGTGGTGTGTTCAAGCGGCGCATGGGCAGCTGCGACTCTGTGCGGACGCACGGGCTGAAGTCAGTTGAGTGACTGCAGGTCCGTGTGTCTGAAACCGCTCGTTGCACACCGCAGCAGCGTGTTTGGTCATTCACGTTCACGGTGCGGAGAGATGACGCTAGCTCTCAAGTTGCGGCTCATTCAACGAGATCCGGCCACACATTCAAATTCGATGAGGCCGAAATTCTCGCAAGAGGTGACAACCGCGTGAGCCGGGAGCTACTTGAATCATGGTTTACTGGCCCCCAGTCAATTATAAGTGCAGTGAACTTCCCCTTCCATACTCTGTGCTGAAACTTCGCCTAGGCGGAGTAATTAGCGGCGTTGGGAGCGCACAGGTGAACACTGTTCACAACGCCAGGGTCGATGGGTCAGATTGTCGAGCCATTATCACACCAACATTCAACACACGTGATGAAATTACAGAGAATAACGACGCGAATGTCGGCCATCAAACAGTTATCACACCATGTGCAACGATCCCTGATGAAGGGCGGAGCTGTGAATATTCATTGGTATGCGGTAGCATGGCTACTGCATCCTATAAATACTGCAGCCCCTTATGCATAAACTACCCTTATCTGCTTTGTCTCTTATGATGGGTTTGAACAGGAATCCGAAACGTCAGGCTAATAAAGCTCTCGTCCCAGCGATCGTGTCTCCTTCTTCAAGACTACTTCCTGGGACTCGTATCTTCGCTTCTATTGGTGACAGCAACTGTTCTCACCGATCATGTGTTAGCCGTTCTAGGCTGTTAGCCCCAGCGCGAAGTTTGTGTCTGTGACTGGGCTTTGTGCGGCTGCGTCCAACCAATTAAGCCGGGAATATCGATTGGCGTCACGGTGTCACTGAGCTGAAGGCTGAGTCGCACGCGCGTGAGGGTTGAAAAACATCGACTTAAACAAAGCCGAATGCGGGCAAGATTGGAAAATGAATACCAAATGGGATAACTATAAAGAACCGTGTGCAAATAAACGGCATGGCAAAACGGTTACCACAGTACTCCCCGCCTAGCCTGAAGGCCGGCGTGAAAACGACACCGTGATGAGTGATAAGATGGTCAAGAAAATGCACTCGGCGACCACCACCAGTGGTGCGGATGTCAGTTGCACTTGAAGACTTGCGATCATGAACGGTGGGGGGAGGGGGTAGACGAGAAGGAGGAACAGGGGGTAGGGGGTCCGTACACTTTTGGCCCTGAGACTTGCTCGGCGACTATCCTGGGACAACAGCCTTGATTCGTTCGACGCTGACCACGTCGTCCTTGTCACCGCGAAGGATCCTGGTATTGTGTCAGAGTACCCGCAACGATCCTTCATTCGAAGATTTCAGCGGCTTCCACACTCGGTCACACAGAACAAACACGTGGGTGCAGTAGACAAAGTCATTTTGGTAAGACACCAGAATAGGAACCCCTCCCCCGGAAATACGGGTTTCCCTGCGCAAGATGCCAGAAAGTGTAAATATCCGCGTGTCTAGGACCTTAGCCCTAACTCTGAACTTAACTCCAGCCTTAGCCATTGTCTTAACCTTATCACTAACCCTAATCTCCCCCCGAAACTAACGCACGCCCCGTGCTTTACCGCCTTCTTCGACATAAGACTGTCGGTGGAGTTCACGGCGGAACCGGAGAAAAGGAACGCATAAAGTGTCAGCGGCCAAAGTTGTCCGAATTCCCGTCAGCACCACGCGAGGTGACCATGTCGCCTGGCAGTTCGAGAGTATTGCCGAACGCCAATTCGGCCACGCTGCAGTCCAAATGCGATTTCAGTGCCGTGCTAACGCCGAACGCCAGAGGCATGCGGCCCCGCTAGTTCGCTGGGTCCTCTGTGTTACTCAGGACGGTCGGTAAGATGTGGTTATGCAGTCCCATCTGGTGGATACAGTACTGTTGGGGTGGGGGTTCTGGTGAGGGGTTATGGTTAGGGTAACTATTTCTCAACCACTCGAAGTACAACCGCGCATTCCCAATAGCTTTTCCTTTGCATACGACTAATTAACCTTGTCGTCTGTGCGTTCCCTGGTCCCACCTGTAAAAACTGCAACAGCCGCTCCAGTGCCCCATTTCTCCGGCTCCGTTTTGTCGGTCGATGGCCGCGACAATCGTTGACACACGACCACCCCCGCCGACTAGAACGGGGCCCCTCCTCTCCAGCTGCAGTGACTCCTGGCTGCCCTCACAAACTATTATCACCTGACGTGCGCCGGACGACCTGACTTGATACCCGTGAGCCCCTGTGATTATGCGTCCTCCTTATCCTTCCCTAAGCCGCCATGACCAACACTCAGCCAGTCACCCCTACCTACTGACACAGATTTTCACCCCCGCGTAAACAACAAACACACCGCGACTGACGCTCTCCGTGAACGGGCGCTTATCTCTGTTGCAAGCAAACAGTCAACTTACGGCAACCTGCTTTGTGTACAGAATAAACTATTCCTCACTGCTCCCTGACTGCTGATATTAGACGAAACGAACTTGTTGTTCGTGGTTTAGGTTGATCTCACATCCTTGACCGCCTCAGAACTCCTATTACCACCGGTCCTGCATTATAGGTGCTGGGATTTGTTTACTTCAGGTGGGCTACATTGTCACACCTGGCCAGACGGTCTTCAGTTGGCGGTGGGAACGGTAGGCTATTGTCTGAATGCGTGAGCAGCCAAAGACGAAGATTGCTTAGGTGTGTGTGTGAACTCGAACTGGGCGTCTCGGTCAGTTGAAACGGTGGACAGGGCACCGAAGATGGCGACCCAACGACCGACGAAAACCTTGACTGTGGTATCCGCCTTTGAATTTGATGGCCTCAACTCACCGGGTGTGCCGACTGACGTCGACAAGGTGAATGTAGTCATTGGGTGAATGCAAGGGGCCTACGACATCCAGATGATTACGCCCGAACTGGCACGCAGGGAATGTGAATCTTGCCTGGTGGAGCGGCGCCGCAAATGGATCCGCCGGCAACTCACAATCGCACCTGCCCACACCTTGGCATCTTTGTTCATGCGAGGCCACACGAACCTTTCGGTAACGACCCAAACTCGACGCATCATGACGGGCACCAAGGAGCGATTAAAGGGCGTGGAGACTTCGCAAACGCTTGTGCCAGCACCGACGGTCGGAGGAACGTCTACGAACTGGAGACGACCAAGTGATTCGTCTTCAGCTATCGTGACAGTAAGGCCAACCCCATGTGAAAGGCGGAGTTTCAAGAGGCATGCTGTGCTTACTGCGTTTACTGGGTTGTGTTCGCTGGCTTCCAGCCTGTAGACTGTTCTGGTGGGATTCTGATGACAAATATTTTACACACAGATGGCGGGCAACCGTATTAAGTAATTTGTTGAATAATCGACACAGTCCGTGCGCATTAAGACGGCAAAGTCAGTACTGTTTCTAAGGTCACACCAGTTTCGAGAACAATCTCTTGTATAACCCGCTAACCGAAAATTGTGGGCTTAAAGGTCTACCTTGACCCCGATCTGGCGTTGCAGACCGCCATGAACCCTAAAAAGATTAAACGTCCGAAGAGAGGAGACTTCGTATACTGAAACGCCCTTACTTAGCCCTTACTCGCATGATGGGGCACGGTGATCACAAGGCGCCACTACGAGGACTTACTTGCCACCATCGCCTCCTGATCAGGCTCTTGAAGGGACGATCTCGAATAAATAATCCGAGAGGCCTTGGGGGACCTGCCCGCATTCAAAAAGTCCGCCGGGAACCGACGCGCTCCGTAGCCATGATCTAGTGGTGCGACCGAATAGTACGCGAGCTGGACTACCCCACCGAAGACGGAGCTTGCATGCGCAAATGCTTCTGGACTCTGGTACCCAGTATGAGCACGCGTAGTCTTCCCCCCAGCACAATGCGCATGTTCACTGTCTGTCTGACGCTCAGTAAATCAAGCCTCCGATGGGTCAAGTCACACTTGGCTCGACACCACAGCAATCCATAGGGCCTTTCTGGCGGACACGGTGTGACGAGGCCTGCACTGCTAGTGTGAGAACCATTGACCGGCTGATTCACTTTTCTAACATTTCTGCCATCTCCGAGTACGTACCAACACCAATCGTCGACCAGCGTGATACAGATACCCTCTACTCGCAACTGCACGAATTAGCTAAAAACCTCCCTCACCACGATCTGTTGATAACTGTCGGAGAACGGAAGTGGCCAGATGACACTTCGAACAGTAACCTTACAGGCCGCTCTGAGCTTGATGAATGTTGGACCTTCCCCAGCTGATTGACAGCACATGCGCCTTCAGCATCGCCGCAAACATCTGCCGACCTCGTATTCAAACGGTGGTCGTACGGTCAGTCGGATTTACAGACCCCAGGGTGTCATTTCTGTGCTCATAGTGGTAAAACAATGTGTGGTGCCGGGGTTGGCAACGTCTACGTATCAAAACATGTTCTACCTTACACATGCCTGGAAATTCACCTTTCGACTGCACCAAAAAGTCCCCCTTGCAGTGCGCCTTCGTGTCGCCAAACTGCGAGAGCCCACACGGCCGAGGCTTTGAGCGCAAAAATCCGGCCCTGCTTTGCAGCCGAATAGAAGCTGACGCCCGTCGTTGAAATCACCAGTCCGAGAGGCAGCTGAGAGAGTTCTCGGATTCATCAAGCATCGTCGTGGTGACTGGATCGGCCCAAAGACCTCATACTTATCCGGCCAAACAGCTCAGACTATATCTCACAACGATTATCCTTCCCGCCAACTGCGGATGACAACGGCAGAATCGTCCTGAGACGACCGCAGGTCTCAGACATCGGTGATACTCCGAGCCTCTACACACGCCCTTTACACTCAGTGAATGCCTTCTCAATGTGGGTGGCGCTTTGTTTATAACAACTCAGTCAAGGTTAGGCGCTGACCTGCACTTCGTGTGCCTTTACTGATTCGACCCTCTTCCCATGCCGTAGCTGAGTTTCATCCCTTCCAGTCTATGCAGTGTCGTGTGACCCCCTTTTCAAGGGAATCGCCGGTACACTAAGGAAGCCACATGACAGAATGCAGTGGCTCCACTAAGTGGTTCAGTAAGCGCGGGGAGACGAGCTCGTTTCTCATGACAGGCTATGCCACCCTTTTGGCCGTCTTCGAAAAGGGAGGCAAAACAAAGACTCATCGACGCTGCTGCCTAGGTCCACGCCGCGGTCATTCTCAAGCGGTTCCAGTGCGCGTGTTTCCAGGATGAGGCCTAACGACAACCAAGGGCAGTCTGCTTAGCTGACTGAGTCGCAGAGTTCGACTCCGCCCATCGTGAGCCCCTGTGGCGGATAACACGCCGACAAAAAAACTACCGCCGTCATCAACGCCTACCATCGCTCTGCTATTACAAGCGTTCGGGGCTATAGAAATATCTCCCGGCGGTCTGATAATCGGCTTGACGTTCGAAACGGTGTTCTGCCTTCCGTCCTATCCAACTACGCCACCGACTGAACCCTCCGAGTTCTACGGGGCTCTGACGGTGTCGTGTTTGCACAGGGGTGTCAATGGTCTGATCTTGACTACGCTAACAGTACTGGTCTGCTGGCGTCATGCCTCAATGTCCCACAAAGTGTGTTGGCTGGAGGGAGTGTGGCCGTCGGACGGGCCGGTTTATCCATAAACGCTTGGATAACCAGTGTTTTCGATCCTTATCTCCCAGATGGGGAAGGCACCCTGGAGAGTGAGAGTTCAAGGATCCCAGGGCCAAGTCGGTGTCAAAAGGACAAGCAAAGGACTACATCGTCCTTCGAATCGACGCTACTCGTGGAGTCCCCAGTCCACAAAAGCATTCTGTGGACCCAACGCGATACCTTAACTGCCACGACGACCCGCGTCTGTCGACCGTGCGCTATGCCAGCACCCCACACAGCCTTAAATGCTTTACTGTACGCGTGGAAAATGAGGATAGAACCGAATTGTTCGGCCACAGTTGCCTCAGAACTATCCACTGGGTAAAGTCACAGACTCCCTCTCGGATGAGATATAGGGGAGATACCCTGGTGAATCGAAGAAAACTGAGGTGGTTTTGTCACGTTCTCCATTGCCCGCCCGTGGGCTAAATGCTGACACACTCGATCCGACGTCGCCGATCATTTGGAGGAATCGGAGACGGGGTTAACCCAAGACCTGACGCAACAAAGTGGTTTCTGGACCTTCGGTATTTGGTCTCCGTCACTGAAGGAGAGAATGGACTGAGCAGCCCAGATCTACTGCCGCGAGGACCCATGCGTGGAAGCGCGACTCGCGGCACCAAGACCGGTTTGATGAATGATCACTGGCGTATGCGTTGTAAACAGCAGTAGGTCCGCACGCATCCATAATCGTCGGGATCGCAAGTGTTAACTCTAATTAGTCCACACCTGTACCCGGTAGCATGCCCACACCAGGGCAGTACCTAAGGGCATGGTTAGGTTTTGCGAATGGGAAATATGCGTATCTAAACCGCCGCTCCCCTCCCCTCAGGACCCAATTAGCAACCACTTTAGCATGAACTGGCAACAAAGCCTCCAAAGGGACCCCCAGTCTTTAAAGGTGGCGGTTTGCCAGAAATGAATCCGCCAGTGGATGTGGGAAACCATCCCCGAGGCAGCTGTCCAACCAAGGACAGGCTCCGGCTGCCCGCAAATACCACTGCTCGAGTTCGTGGTAAATGCGCCTACGGCAGGCAAAAAACTGGCAGTGCAGGATGGTGGACTTCGGCCGCTGTCGAAGTCAGTACCTGATTTGGAAAGCCATAGACGTGAACACCGCTCGTCACGCCATACGCAGATTCTCGGCCAGGCTCCATGCCGGAGGACGGTAACGCCTGAAGCGCGAGCACACTGACATGATTTAACAAAAGAATTCCTTCACGGCCTTTACCACTAGGCCTATGAACTCGGAATTGCTCAGCCGGGTCTTCCAGGCGCCTGTTGACCTCTGATCGGAAAATGCGAAGGTGCTACAATTCGCCAAAGGCGACTAACACGTCCCTTGATTCAGCTGAGGCGCTGTCTGCGATCATCTCGAGGTTAAGTCCCCTACCGGTACGAAATCAACTGGCACCAGCCTACACGAAACTAGTGACGCTCTGCAACGACTGCGTCGCTCATGCATGGCCAAGTACTACTAGTCCTGACTGCAGCCATTTCAATAAGTGTGGTTAAGGAATATCAGATACCTAGGTCAAGTAGTATATAGATGAGGGGTGAGGTGCTTAATCGAAGTTCACTGAAAAAAGGATCAGACGCGTTGGTTAACAAAACTGCGAACCCTAAAGCCCGCCAAAAGGGAGTTGACAACGGCCACCAAAAACAGGCCACACGGGTGACGTGCTTGCCGCCTCATTATATCTTTCACTAGTTAACCTTCGAACTCGCATGCTCCGAACCCGACGTACCATGCTACGAAGAAGCGATCCTAGGAAGTCGACTTTAAAAAAGGTTAGAAGACATACAACCGAGAAAGCATCGGAAGAACCAGATAAAAAAAATAAGCTGCGCAAGTCTGTACTACCTCAGGAGTCATAGGCATTCTACCGGGCATCACGGGGCTCAGATCCTCTAGACATTATGCATTCTGAAAGCTGGTCACTCCCTAGGACGTCCACTGTGGCCGTTTTGGTTTCACCACTTCGTCGGGCGAAAACAAGTGATAGGGAACGTTGCGTCCGCATGTGCGAAGACTCGGGAGTTTCCTGCTGCTAGTAATACCCACCAACAAGAATAAGCGAGAAAATGATCCACCGAGAGTTTATTTTCACGGGATTTTTTATGCGGTTCCTAGTGTCTGATAAAAAACCCGAGTGATTACAAAACTCCTACTTTAAAACGAGCGACCGAAGTCAATGCTGAAATGACGGACTTCGAAGAAATGTACAAGAGGTCGATCGCAGTTCCACAGGACACCACTCTAACTACTTAACACGTTTTAAAAAACTCCAGTGTGAGATGCGGTTGGACTTTACGCCTTCGGTTTTGAGACTCTGTAGTGGACGTACATCTCCTTGAATTTGTCAAAGCCAGCAAGCACACCGGCTCCAGCAACGCCACGGAGGATGTTGGCGCCAGCACCTCTCATGAAAGACATGGGACCTTCGTGCCGCCAGATCTGAAGGGCGCAGTCGATCGATCCCTTGTATTTAACAGCAGCACCTAGAAATGCGGTAATTCAATTTTCATGAAACGCACCTGAAGTCATCATCATTCGTCGTCGTATAGTATCAATGGGGTAGGACATAAGACCAGCAGTGACAGTAACACCATAACCAAGGAGGAAACTGATGGTGACACCCGCATTTTCGCCGAGCATGATGGGTTTGATGGTATCATAGAGACCGAAGTAGAAGCCTCTGTACACCATGATACCGATGCAAGAAATGACAAAGCCGCGATAGAGACCCACAATACCGTCAGACTTCCAGGTCTTCCTAAGCGAATTAAATAATTAAATAGATATTCATACTTGTAGCAGTCAATCATGCCGTCGTACTGGCGGGCACCGCCCTTTTTAGCGGACTTGGCATCGCTGGAAAGACGGGTTCGGCAATAATCCAGCGAGTAGACGAAGACAAGCGACAAAGCGCCGGCAATACCACCGCTAACAATGTTTTTGCCGAAAGCGACGGCATATGGGTCAGTCTTTTCCGGATGGACCATTGCCTTGACCTTATCCTTGAAAGCGAAATTCAGAGCCTGTGTTGGGAAATAACGGAGGCAGTTTGGCAGATTTCCACGCCAGAAGGGCAGCAGGCCTGCAGGAGGAGTTCAGAATGCTCATTTGCCAACATACCCTCGGTCTTGAAAGTACGGACGGTGCAGTCGATAACGCCCTTATAAGGTTTGTCCAAAGTGCCCAGTTTGAGCATCTCACCCTGATTCTGGATCATCAACTTGACCCTTTCAATGGGCGCGGATGCCGTCTTGGCAATGACGGCCGCAGTCCCACTGAGGATAAAATTCTCGGCGAAAGATAGCTCCTTGAACGTCTTTCCACCCTCGCTCATTTTCCCGGCGTCAGAGGAGTCAAACCGCGATGGAACACAAACACGAAAGTGCCAGGGCCGCGCTGACCGTTAAAACAAATGCACATATAAGCAAAAAAACTCACTGATTTCTTATACCTTCTTTCCTAATGTCTACGGCTTCGACGTGACCCAATACTTTTTTAAAGAAAGAATTGGACAAAATATGGAAAAAGAGAAGCCCATGTTCTTCGACAACAGGCTGATGACCACTTTAGGTGGATTCAACTGTTGAAGATTAAGGGTGTGGTTGTTATTCTATCACTGAAATTATACCAGCACGATTCTTCGAAAAGATTGCTCATAAGAATCCTAACTGAGGAATGAACGTGCCGGCGGTGACTAATGCTAAGGGTGTGAATTCATAAACGGTAGAAGCGTAGTGGAAGTAACTTCAAATTATTTAAGAAATTAAACGAAAACGGCCTCTACTTCAGCTTTGGACAAAATACGACGCAACAGTTCTAGTATTCCTGAATAAATGACAAAATAAAATGGGCGGAGTAATGGTATTTGGGAAAATGCCCTATGTTAGAAGCCGTACAAACTCAAGAGAGCTAAAATGTGGTAGATAATTATCAAGCGAACAGTGGGTAAAGCAGTACTTCTAAGAAAGATAAACTGTTTTAAGGAATCTTTCCCAAGACATATCATCCCATCTGATGACGATAATGTCGCACAGTGTATTTATACGTTAGGACAGGAGGCTGAAGCGTGTGTTTGCATACGTCAGGATGACCGAAATCCACGGCCTGGATGCTAGACAGATGGTTGTGTGGGCGACCACGGCCATGGGGACTAGAAAGCATGATAACGGCGGTTCGAGCAGGAATCCGAAACGTCAGGCGAATAAGGCTCTTGTCCCAGCTATCGTGTCTTTTTCTTCAGCTTTACAGCTCTTCGAGCGACGCTTAGATGATTATGTGTCCCCTGTTTTTCCTCGACAGTCTGAACCTGAGCTGAATACTTCAAGGACCCCAAAAGTTTGTGTTTATAAGCAATACTACTTAAATCATGCAGACAACACTGTTACTGACAGTTTCTCACCATGCGTGTGTAGTTGTACCTGACTAATTGACATGTAGTAAAGAGGGTTCTTAAGGGCCTTGCCTAGTATCCTTACCAAATAAACTGAAATAAATTGCATGCATTTCAGCATAATTCGGCATACATAGGTCACTGGTTTTATAGTTCCAAAGTCGCATAGTCCGCTTGTTGCTGCAGCATATGTCTGTCAAGCCGACATTTAAATTTCTCCGCGGATTGAGACGTAATAATCATCTCGGGCAGGTTATTCCACGGCTCCACGACACGGTTGGCAAAGAAATACTTTCTGAAATTCAATGTATCTTCGGGCACACATAGTTTGAAGGGATTTCCCAGGAGGTTATTTGTAGTGGCGAGTTTGAAAACGTCGTCGCGCCGGAGGGTGTAGTCCAAGCCACGTACGGTACCCAAAGTTTGCATCAAGTCCCCGCGCAACTGCCTATAACTCAGAGGATAAAGATTAAGGTTCGTTAGTCGAGTCTCGTATAGCAGTGCACCTTGATCTCTTATTAATTTTGTTGCTCCTCCCCGCACTCCTACAAGGAAATCTTGCTGCATCCACGGTCTCCAGGTCTGGATTTCATATTCGAGATGCGGCCTTACAAGCGTACCGAATACTTTGCAGAAGCAGTCTTCGTCGAAAACTGCGAATGCCCGCTTGATGGCATATAGCATTGAAGTTGCTGCCTTGGCCGCCTTACAACATTTTGTAGAAGGCTTTAGGCTGTCTGCAAACCAGACTCCGAGATCTTTCTGCGTTTCTGCTTCTCGGAATGGCATTCCGTTCAGATGGTATTGCCGAGTACTAGAGATATGATTTCCGAGGCGCAGTATGGTACATTTGTCCAAATTGAAGGACAAGAGCCATCTGCGGGACCACTCGTCCGGTCGACGAAGATTTTCTTGGAAGTCTTCTCGTCGACAACAGTGTGAATGACTTTCCAGATCTTTATGTCATCTGCAAATATGGCACTATCACAGTCCAACCCATCTACACAATCATTTATGAACAAAAGAAAGAGGATCGGTCCGAGCACTGAGCCTTGAGGGACTCAACTCTCTGTGAATGTGCGCCTTGATTGCTGTTGTTCTACGCAGACTGTTTAGGAATGTCCGGCGAGGAAATTTTCGATCCATTTGGGAAGTTCGCCGCCGACACTCGTCACTCTCAACTTTTACAGAAGACTCTGGTGAGAGCACTATCGAACGCTTTCCGGAAATTAATATAGACCACATGCACAGTGTGTTTTGCATCCAGTGCTTTTGTCCAACTTTGATTTGCGTATAGCATCTTCATTACACATGATCTTCCCCTACAAAAACCTATTGTGCATTGAACAAGAGGTTGCTGGTTTCCAAATAAGTCATCAACTCCTTTCTGAAGGTTTTCCCCATCACTTTTCAGCAGACTGATGTCAGATTGACGGGTCTGTAGTTCTTTGAAAGAGCACGACTGTCGCTTTTGTAAAGCGCTGTAATGGAGGCCGTCTTCCAGTCTGCGGGAAGGATTCCAACATCAAACAATTTCTGGCACAGAAAGGATAGTGGTTTGGCCAGTTGTCGGGCAAGCTCAAAGAGTAGCTTTGCTAGGATCTCGTCGGACAGAAAGATTTTCATTCCTTCAAGCTTTTTGGTTCTCCCAAAATCGCTTCTTCTCGAAAAACAATATTTTCAATAGTGGGATCTCCCATGTTCTCAGAACTAGATGGAATAAAGTCTGCTTCTCTTGTGAAAACAGATAGGAAAACTGGGAAAAATGCTCAGCCTTATTTGTACTGTCGGATATCTCCAAACCGTCATCATTCCTCATGACAGGAATGGGATTCCTGCTACGAGTGCTCTTTCACAAATAGCTATTGAACAATTCCGGATTTTTAACGGCTTGGTGGAGCAAATTTCTCTTCAAATCCCGTTGTCTCTTGGAAATCAGGCTTTTTACCATATTTCTTTGAACTTTATACCCTTTAAACTCTGAACTGTCTTTATTTTCGCAAAAATTCTTCCACGACCTACCTTTTTTGTTGATCTCCTTTTTGAGATCTAGCGTTAGCCTCTAAGATCGGGTGAATGTCGTAGACTTTGATAAGGGACAGTGGGTCTTCATTAGATGCAGCAACCGACCCTTAAATAAATTCCAGTCTTCGCTAAAGTTTCCGGAGAAAAAAAATCCCCGTCTTTTTGTGACGCCTCAGCTTTCATTTGGCAAAAGTCCCCTTTCCATATATTTGGCCTCGTTAACCTTTTCGAACTGATTCAATTTAATTCACTTATCGACCAGAAAATCTAGTTTGTTAGAATTAATTTTTATTAACGGCATGCACTCTTTGTCCATGGATTTCCATCGAGACCTTTTTACACGTAATCATGGATCAATTCATTCTTGTCTTCTAATATCCACTTCTCTAAAGCCAGCACTAAAGTGTAGCCATTTTGGTCATGCTAAGGCTAACAAGGATTTAGTAAATAACGTTACGAGCACTCTCGGTTAGTACAATATTTTTTTAAATAACGATCCGAATTTTTCCCCGATTTATTGCAGTGCGTAATAGAAGGTCTTCCCGATTTCATTCCGTTGAGGCGTATAAATCAAGTGGCGCTTCTTATACTGTCCTGCACCGTCTAAGAAATAGACTTAAAAATCCACGAAAGCAGTGTAGAGATCATTTCGTAAACCCATTATCGGTTCCATTCAGAATCGCCGAAAAAAATTGAATGAGCTTCGAAAATGTGGCCTTTACGGAATAGGCGTAGAGGGTCTTCAGATATTAAATTTGATTTATTAAATGCCAGTTTACAGGCATTGTCAAGGGAAGCGATTAAACACAAATCCGACCAGCAGTGAAAAAAAAACTCCTGAAGAATAAAAATGTAGTTGGTGTTGGTTTTTATGGTTTGGAGGGTTCAGGAGAAAAAAACTGCTGGCGGTAGATTTTCGACCGTCAAGAAGGGGGGAGGGGGTTGCACGGTATCGGAGATTATTGAAAGTCAATTCCTTTCATGAAGTTGGGGATAGTCAAAGTAGAGGCGTTGAGGAACAGCTGGTGAACCAGCCCATAGTGTTAAGAGACCACAAACGCCATCGCTACGGTACAGTCGATCAGAGTTTTCGACACCCAAAATTTGTGGGAGCTTTTCTGAATGCAAAAATCGAGTAATAGTTCTCTTAAATAAAGGATAATTTCACACTCATTGGTAGTTTAATCCAAATAGCAACTGCATTTACAGAATAGAACCGACGATATTTAACAGTACGTGCCAGAGGCAGAAATAAGAAGACCTCACGGTGACTGTTACATCGTGGGTGGATATGATGTCTTAAAGAAGTGAGTGGGTTAAATATTTGATTATGTAAGAGTTTAAATAGCAAAAATAGTCCCTTTTGTAATCTACGGAACCATAAAGGATCGAGGCCTGTAAGCCGGCAACGTTCTTGGTAAGACAAATGTCGGTGTTCTGGGGTTAAAATTCTCTTGGTAAAAAAGTGTTGAACGGATTCTATTTTCTTCCGCTCAGTAGCACGCATGAGGCTAAATAAAAAGGAACAGTATTCCAGACCAGGTCTAACGTCCACGTCATTTGACCACAAGCTACTTCAACTCTCCCTGAATGAATACCTCATTCAGCACATAAAATTCGGAACAAGAATGAGAGAAGGACAACGATCTAACTGTTTAGATCTCGTTTTCAGTAAAGAAGAAGGACTCATAAAGGAAGTTACTCCACAACCTCCACTCGGTTTAAGCGATCATATTGCTTTTACCTGCGTGTGCTCTCTCCTATCCAACCAACAACCGAAAATCAAGATGCGCAGAAATATTTGGAAGAGTGACTTTAACGCAATGAGACGCACTCTTTTGGAGGAAGCCTGGTTGGTCAACACAGAAGATTCAGACGAATTTTGGCAATACTTTCGCGGGATTATAGAGCGTCTGATTGATTCCCATTGTCCAATAAAAATGACAAGACCATGTATGCGACCGCCGTGGGTCAATCCGACGACAAAAAAGACCATGAAGAAGAAACAGAGACTCTGGAAAAAGTATTTGCAACTTCGAGATCCAAGGTCACTCGCCGAATATAAAGATCAGCGCAATAAATGCCGCAAAGAAATACGGGTTGCTAGAACTTCTTTCGAGCGTCGACTGATAGCAGAATCCATTACATGTCCCAAGAAGTTTTACGGGTACATCCGCAGTAGGAGGAAACATAGGGACGAAATTGCGTGTATAAAGGATAGCCTCGGAAATTTATTAGTTGAAGGGTCACAGAAAGTGAGATTACTGTCTCAATTTTTTCAATCGGTTTTTACGGAGGAGTCCCTAGAAGACAATCAGCAGTTTGAAATGGACCGAGACAGCCGGGAGCTTCAAATGCGCCAAAATATTGCCGTCATTAAAAC
>CACRXP010000564.1:275700-296494 GCA_902702965.1 Spirometra erinaceieuropaei
TTATTATTCTGTATATGCATTGCCTTTTCACACATGCCAAGTGGCTGGGTGGGGGCCCCGTTTCAGGACTCCGGCTCCTGCAGCCTGGTTGTCAGTCAGCGACTTCACAGGCAACTGGGCTCACTTGCAGACATGCCGCTAACTTCGGATCAGCCCACAAGCTGGCGCCAGCCCATCCACAGTCGTTGCTCTTAATGTCTCCTGGTCGCGTGCTCCGGATTCAGCTCGCTAGCTGACCAATCACAAACTCCAACACACAGGTGACTCAGTCAATTCATTTCTTGTGTTGACACACGAACATGTCAGAGGTAAACTCAAAACGACACCGAGATTCACGCAGTCTCAGACGAAAGCGTTTTGTTCTGACCGCCGAGCACGCTGACCACTAACGCTACGGAATACATTTACTACCTTTAAGTCGCTCCCTGGTTTCTAGTATTAGACGGAACGAAACTTCTAGTGAGCGATTACGGTTGGGCAGATATTCAGTGACCGCCATAATTGTATTTATGATCGGCACAGTGGATGGTTAGCACAAGTGGAAGTGTTCGTCAACGGGGAGTCAGCATGTATAGGGAAAACAAGGGGCTACCGAGTCGTCTTTCGAGGCTGCCATCAACGTAGCCGCAACCACCATCTCATTGTGACCAGTTAACTGTCCAACTCCACTAGAGGTTACAAAGTCGGCTCCTCCTCCTCCTCCTCCTCCTCCTCCTCCATGTGGATCCTCTGTTACGCGAAAGATCCGAGCACTCTGGCCCGTTGTATGAGACCCTGGTGCGTCGTGTGGGGGACCGGGTCGCGTTTGTGGCCCACGCAGACAGGCTGTGTACAGTTCAATCAGCCACCTCTCCCATTCTCAGCGGCAGTTGGTTGACCGGCTCGGACGATCGGCCGGCGCACGGAATAGGCTTGAGAGGGAGAGCGGGGCCGACTCTCAGCGCATATTCCTCACTATAACCAATCTTACGTGTCCGAAACTGTCCCAGTGCTCTAAAAGCCGAGGCTTCGAGGGTTGTCAATCGGAGACGCAACCCAAACCTCGAAGTCAGCTCCGTTCGTGTTCAGTGGCCGACTGGTGGGCTGAGAGTCCGCCTTCTATGCTGTGTGAAATTCTGGTACTTTGTGCGTGGTCCCGGAGGGGTGGTGGCCCGCCTGGTTGCGGGTTTTTTTGTCGTGCCAGTCACCTGCACCCTCTCACGCCTCCGGTCCTCTTTACTCCGCCATGACACCGGGTCCAGGTAGGAGCGGAGGAGAGAGTGTAGTGGCTGCTGCGCAAGCCTACCCTCTCTATACGCTAATTCACGCGCAAGTCACCATCCCTGCGCCTATCCTGCTGTTGAACACACGGTGGACATCGTCGGCCACGACTGTCAAGTTACGAGGTGAAAACTTTCTGCAACAAATAAGCATGCAGGCAAAGTTGGGATGACGTAAACACCAACCTTTGTGCGATAGGGTGAGGCGGCCGTATCAGTGACAAGCGGTACGCCATCCTTCTCCCAAATTATGCTGGCCTGCGGAGTTGCCATGACGACGGCAGACAGCCGAACAGACTCGCCCAGGGAGACTTCTTGGGGACGGAGGCGTTGGACAAACTCTGGAGGGTGGCTGCGTGAGGTGAGGGCAGCTGAGCGCAGGTCGCTGGATCTTCTTCGCTGTCCTGGACTAGGTCTGCTCGTGAGAGCTAAACATTCAAAAAAGGCAAGTAGTATAACCCCAGTGTTCGTAACCGAAGTAAATTACAGAGAAGAAGAATTGTTCAGTTCAGTTCAGTTCAGTTTATTTGAGGGAAATATAGGCGTTGAACCTTTGAACTCCCTATTTGTTACAAGGAAGCGAACAATATCAAAAATTTGAAAATGGAAACATTAAACAGCTATAGTTTCTTCAGATGACAAAGTTTTCGAAGCCAGACAGATAAACGAATTGTTCCAAGAGTTAAAAACATTAACGTTAGTAAATGTGCTGTACAGTAGTCTGTCTATGGATAGTTGGTGCTATCTCAGTTTCTGAGGTACGAATTAAACGCCAACACACATTCAACAGACATGGGACAATAATAAAAAACAAACATTACTGAAACACAGTCAGTAATATAAGAACATTAATAAACTGTCTGAACGAAATGCTAGACTCTCGGTCAGGTGGTACAGTGTTGGGGTGACTTACTTCTCACGCTGACTACCGCCTCGGATATGGCGGTACCAGAGGCACTAGTCGCGGCGCAGACGTACGCTCCACTGTCCTCAGCAGTGCACTCAATGATGGAAAGTTGACACTTGAGACGGTTCGGAATGTTTGTCTCCATCGTTTGGGTCGTTAGGCGGCCGACGGTGACCAGTAGTTTGCCGTCCTTGAACCAGCGGATCTGGGGCTCGGGGAAGCCCTCAACCTGTGCTTCCAGAGTGAGAGAGCCTCCTTCGACGACCGTGCTATTGCTCAATTCGTTTACGAAACGAGGCACCGAGGAGCCAATCTTTTGTTCAGCTGCAGACGGGGGGAGAAAGGGGAGGAGTGAGCAGGTGATTTTCACACAGTAATAGAATCAGAACGATCGGTGAGCGCCCCCTACTATTGTATATTCCCGACCGAAAAAACCGACAGGGCAACGGGCTCGTGGCCCAGTGGTTAGAGGCGTGGACTTCTAACTAACGGGTCGCGATTTCGAGCCCCAGGCGTTCCACACTTCGGGGTTGGGTATGACTGACTGACGATGGCTAATAAGCCAGAAATGGCCATTCCAGTCTCCCTTGTCTTTGTCGGTAATAACATACTGCCTATATCATGCTCCGCAGTGCGACTGCTGGTTGGGCTCGAGAGAGAGCCCGCAAGGCACGACAGAACGAGTGAGTTCCGTAAAAGAACGATCGGTGAGTGCCCCCTACCATAATAGAATCCAGATTTGCCCTGGGAATGACCCCCTAACGAGAAACTTACGCAGAATGGTGACAGTCGCGGAACTGCTATCCGAGCCATTCTTGTTGCTGGCAGTGACACTGTAGGATCCGGCATCGGAGAGCTGGGCCCGTCGAATCTCCAGCGTGCATATGATCTCATTTGTGCGTCCTGCACCGACTACCGGCTCATCGCGGATTCTGCAGGCAGGATAATTTTCCAGGTCCTTTCCATTCCTCCTCCAAGTGCACGTAGGCTTCGGAATGCCACAAACTGAAAAAGGCGAAACAATTTCATGACGATTTCGTCAAGGTATTCCTGCTCCTTCACTTGAAGAGGGTGCCAAACTGCCATTTGGCTCTACTGTGCTGTTGGCTAGATTTGTTACTCCAACAAAGCAGTACTCCTATCACAGACTAGGGGATGGCCCTGCCTGTCGACAGATTTATGAAAACAGCAACCTCTAAGAATTGCCTGAAGTCGGCTGATGGTGAGTCAAATGCCATTGTGTAGTTGAAATGGCCAACTCCACATCGGCACACCCACAAAAAGTAGGCAAGGACTAAAAGGACTAAATGTTAACTGCCTACTGAAATCAATAATAGTACGAAGGTAATAGGACGTCGAAGAACCCGGACGACGTAGTGGAGCCCTACCAAATGGCCGTAAGGACGCGTAGGATATACTAGATAGCAGTATAGGGGCGTGCTGTGGACAGCACTGGACATGCTCAGGTTTCTGGGAGCTTTGCTACAAAAGAAACTTAGTGCCGAAAAATCGCTACTTAATTTGCAAAGTTAGTAGGCATATGCGGAGAGGTAGGGCTTAGGCGATTGCAGAGCGCGCCTGTGTACTGGCAGTTTTTAGCAAACAGGAGACACAGAAGCGAAAATTTAGAGACAAATGTCTGTCCTCACAGTAACTATTCCTAAACAAATGTTCAAAAAAACCAGTGGATCGACGCACCTCGGATCTGGAATTTCAGCGGTTCGCCAGCAACGATCGTGTGATCAACCAGTGGTCGGGTGATGCGAGCGCCAATCTCGGCAGTCATTGCGATCTCAGCGTCACGAGACGACCGTCTCACTGTGGGCCCAGCTAGATGGGGAAGAAACGAAAATTAGTACCACACAAACTTCAGGGGACAACGTAGCTTGAGAGAGCTTAACGTACCGAGGACTCTCAAGTTGGCGGAGTCGTTCACGATGCCAAACCGACCGTAGAAGCTCACTGAGTAAGTTCCAGCATCATAAACACTCGTATTGCGCACGCGAAGGGTAGCTTCGCCCGTGTCAGCATCGAAGTTGGCTGAGTACTTACTGGCCAACCGACTAACACTGTGCAGATCGATCTCTCGACCATTTACTGACCACACCACTCTGACATCGTTGAGACTCTGGTGTTCTCCAGACCTGCCGGGACGGTAGGATGGTGTAAGCACACATGTGAGGACGGCATCCCTGCCCTCGGCAACTTCAGTGTTGACCAAGGGTACGGCAATCTGTGGAGCCCGGCCTCGAGCACGCAGAAGGACGTTAAACGCCACCTCGTCCGTGTCAAGTCCATCGAGCTCACTGAACTCGGCGTAACTCCAACGTCTTTTGGAAAGCAGAGATCTTCGTCGTTTCCTACGTTCTTCTAATGTCACCTCTTCCTCAAATTCCTCCTCCTCCTCGTCTAGCTCGTCTCGCTGCCAGTCAACAGTGCGAAGCAGGCTCTTGTAGGCCCTTGAAGTAGCTTCGTCGAAGCGTCGTCTACTCTCCTCAATCTTTTCTTCCACTTCGATAAGCTTGGAGGATGTCGACGAATGTTCAGCTGTGAGCCAGGGATGCCGAAGAGCTTCTTCAGTGGTTGGACGTTTTGTGGGGTCTGGCTCGAGGAGTTTTCGGGCAAAATCAATAAGCGCTGGGGAGACCTTCCGGCTTTCCAGCTCTGCAATGCTGGGACGGTTGGTCGTGTCACCGGTGATCATTTGGTACAAGAGGGCGCCAACAGACCACGTATCTGCTGCTCGGCTTACCTCTGGAGGGCGTCTCTGAAGTCGACGTTCTGCTGAATAGATTTCTGGAGGTACATAGACGGTTGAGCGGAAAGACAGCCTCACAGGACGATCTTCCAAATACCTCTGATACTGTGTTGCCCCACCGAGGACAATTCTCTGGCGTTTCTCATCGGTAAAGAAGATATTTTCTGGACTCAGACCGACGTAGGAGATGTCTTCGGTGTGCAGGGAATGAAGGAGGTTGAGAATCTGCCGAATTACCAGTGCTGCATCATTTTCATTCATTGTGATTCTGTTGCGCAGCTGGTCCCACAATGAAACTGGGACAAGATCCTCAATGACCCAGATCAGGCGCTTAGCATCCAGGAAGACATCACGAAGATCGACGAGATTTTGATGCTGGATGCTCGTCAGAAGTCTCAGCTCCCTCTCAGCTCTCTTGCGCCGCTCCTCCTCGGCGAAGTGTCTAATTCGTGTTGTCGGTGTGTACACAGTCGGACGTGTCTCCATCAGAGTTGAGGAGGATCTGCGCATGTGAACGTCGGGCAGGGTCTCAAGGTCCAGCACCTTGCTCAGACCGATCTTTCCAGTTCTTCTATCCCGCACTCGGTAGATGTGAGCGTGACGTGTTCGAGCCAGCTCCTCCAAAATCTCGTAGCGTTCTTCAAAGACACCATCACTGATTCTCAGTGGTCTGGTGGAAGAACGGCGACTCAGACTGCTGTCAGTTCGCGTCTCCAAGACCACGTACTCCGAGGGTTCACTGGCAGGGCCCAAACCCAGGAGGTTTTGCATCCGAATTCTGAAGCGATAACGCAGTCCTGGAATCAACTGATCGCCAAGTAAAACCTCTGTTTGGGTGATTGGGGTTGTTCCCAGAAGGAGCCAATTATCGGGCTCCCGATCTGTGGTGTACTCAATGCGATAACCAGTGCTGGAGAATATTTCCTCTGAAGTGGACGGCGGCTGCCAACGGAGCAGTAAGAGGCCCCGTTCACGCGGATGAACAGTGGGTGATTGCAACTGGCTGCGGGGTTTGTCCTCCACGTGTAGCCTCACATCAAAGTAGTCGCGTCCGGCGGGATTTTCGATCCAGATGCGGTAAAGTCCCTCGTCTTGGGGTCGCACGCGATCAAGATGCAGGTGCACCCATCGACCGCACTCAGACACCTCGATTTTCGCTCTACGCTCCGCGGGAGGCATAAGTTCTGGTGAAAGTCGGCCCTTCGGCCTCCATACGCATTCCAGCCAGACCTTGTTCACCCAGCCTTTTCGATGCAAAATCTGGAAGGGCAAGTCAAGAGGCAGGCGCAGGTTCCAGTTTCCTCCTGTATTGACACGGTGATCGCTCTGACCGGCGAGGAAAACGGTTCGACTGAAGCGGGCCGGAGCTAGGGAGGGAGGAAGAAGGATAATTTTATTTCAACATAAAATGTTTACCGAAATTCATTAAGTAACACGGATATATAATCAAATTGAAACACCCATAGGTGAGCCAGCTCCGAGACTTTTGCAAATCTCGACACAACACCAGACATCAGTTCCACGAGTAAAGTGGAGCATGCACTGTAAGAAAAAAGCTGAAAAGACCCTTTTCCCAGCCCTGTTTTTACTACTGATTAAGAAGGGAAGTAGTCGAAAATCGACTAACCATCAATATGCACGTGCCAAGTTTGTACAATCTCTTCATACAGGTTTCGGGCCCTGAATTTGATCTCTCCTTCGTGAATATAGTCCACCCGGTTGATGCGGAGCTCAAAGATACCGTCAGTTCTCGAGAGAAGACGCAGGTTAGAATCCACTCCTTCAAAGAGCTCTGAGCCATTGAGGTACCTAAAGGGTAGAAACACATGGGCATATAACGAGAATGCTTGGCGCAGCGTTTACCGATGGTTAAGCACGGGAAGAGTAGGGAGATATATACATTTCGTCAGAGCAAAGTTCGAATGGCATACCAGTTCACTGATGGCTTGGGATGCCCTTCCACTTGAACAACAATGATAAGGGTTTGGCCGAGCACACATTTAACATCGCGAGTATCGTCCATATTGACGAATCGGAGTCCTTTGCGTTCTACAGAAGGATGAGGGAGAGCAACCGTTTTAAGACCTTACAGGAGACTGGTTTCACTTAGGCACAATCGAAGAGAGGAGGAAGGGACAAGCAGCCGGGGAAATGCAAAAAAGTGATCGCAAGCTGACTAGGATCTCAAACTAACAACAACATTTCTGCTCACCATCTTCCAAGACGAGAGAAATAGGTGCTGGCAAGGGTCTAGGTCGACTGTCAACTCCATCCAAGATGGAAATTACACGGAATTCCCATTCTGATGGACGACTAGGCAGATCAGTCATCGGACTTCGGAGTTCTGGCACCTGTCTCCTGACCAGACCCTTGATGTCCGTCGGCGTGAGGACGTAATGCGTGTTCGTTAGGTTATCCACAATGGTGACCCAGCGTGCTGTGTGGTCGCCCACTGGTCGGCCCTCTATGCGATATCTGATGTGGTCCACCTGGCGTTCCAGATTCTGTGGGGGCAACCAGAAGAACCTTAAGCCTGCACCTGGTGTGGGCAGAAACTGGGCGTTAAATGTACTCGGCATCAGGAAGTAATCAGTGACTGCGGGAAGACTGGGTCTGCGAAGGTATCCGCCGCCGGTAGTCCTGATTGGTTCTGGCAGGGTCACTGCTCGGATGGAAATGGGTGCTGTTATGTCGAGGCCTGGGGTCTTGTCAACCAGTCGGAAGTTGTAAGCGCGACCAGGGCTTAAATCCGTGACCTCGTAGGTCGTGAATACAGGCGAGTATGGAATCCTAGCTATCGGTTCCCAGACGGGCTCCGTCAGGTAATCAGGAGATTCCGGTATGAATCGTCGCTCAAGGACGTAGTAACGGTCAGGTTCATTGTCCTTCGGAAGGTCACGGAATTCCCACTGAAGCAAAACCGAGGAGGGACCGACATGTTTGGCTACGAGTTTACTCGGCAGAACGGGCAGACGTCGTTCCGGTGGGGATTCTGTGATCAACGACGGTTTCCTGAAGGAGATGGGGTACTCATCTACGCGGATCCATTCAGTCTGGGGTCCATCATCGCTGCCAACGAAGAAGTCACGGCTTCTCGGAAAAGTAGAGGGTAGGTGGAAAAGAGGCGACTGTGGAATGAAGCTTCTCACGCGGAACTGCGAAGTTGTATCCACGTCGAGAATGTACCTTGTGTGCGGTGTTCTGCCGACCTCGAACCACTGACGTCGGCCAGGCAGGCGTTGTTCAATGACGTATTCCACTCGTTGAGGAACTGAGGTGTCAATACCAAGCCTTGGCGGTTGCCAACTCATCTCGTACTGGCCTGTGGGCAGTCGAGTCAGCAGCAATGGTCCTCTCGGTGAGGGAGCAGCCATCGGTCGGCGAACTGTGTCCACGTCATACGAGTCTGGGACAGAAGGCCTGTAAGGCACAAAACTCTCGACAGGACGACCGTAGTAATCGTCGAGGTATGGAATGACACGGAAGATGTAGGGCCTTTCAGTATCTAGGTGGGGAATCGCGAAACGTGAGACGGGCCTGCCCAGGTCCGCACCAGGAATACGAGCGACTTCCTGCCAGACTCGATGGGGGTAGTCCGTTGGAGCAAGTTCCACGACATAACCCGAGGGTAGTTCGCTTGGTGGGGTCCAGTGCAGCTCGACTCCAGTCCTCCAAGGAGTGACTTCAAGAGGTCCGGACAGACTAGGTATGCTTACTAGAGGAGAAATGAAATGTAAAAAACAATGTACATATGGTGTTCCATGTGGATTCAAAGGAACAAGACAATAACGACGAAAGGGGAGTATAAAGGCTAACTCACATGGAGCTTTCGGTATTGCATGCGGTCCAGACTCAATCGGAGTGCTCAAAAGGGGCGACAGGGGTTCGGTTTGCATCGAGCTGCGCCGATAAGGGGTAGACGCCGGAGTTGTCATTGGCAGTCCGCGTGACATCACCCTGAACTCAAACGCACGACCCGGTTCAACGTCGGTCATTTCAAAGCTGGTCTGCGAGGCCGGCAAGTCAGCCAGAGGCCGCCAAGCTGGGCTTCTTGTGCCGACGGTGGAGTCCAGAGCTCGGTACTCCACAACGTAGCCTGCAGGTGGAGCCGGCATCGGTTTGTGGTCCCCTCTGCGTCTAATGGGCAGCTCTGGCGGTGACCAAGTGAGCAGGAACCCAGGGCGATCACGCATGATGGGCGAAACGAAGAGACGGGTTGGCGGTTCCGGAGGCGCTAATTTAAGAAAAAAACACAATGTCAAGGAGATCTCGAGCCAATTACTAAAAAACCGGCACACAGTAGGGGCTTCAACGTAACGATAAGACTGGTAAATATAAAGCAGAGCGAGGTGGCATTGGCGGAATATTTACCGCTGGCGATCGGTCAGACGCCTGCCCGAGGTTCGAACATACTTGGAGTTTGAGCTCATATTCAATCGAATATTAAGCCAGACATTCTGCCAGCTGATTCCAGTGATCATGTATAATCAGCTGGGATCAGAACATACGCAGTCACGTAGGAATCACGAGGAAGGAGACACGATCGCTGGAACAAGAGATCTATTAGCCTGACCTTTCGGATCCTCACTCGAATCCATCGCCAGAGACAGAGTCAGATAAGGGCGGTAAATTGCCCGGATGTTGTAGTATTTATGAAATGTAGGTGTTAGGCCGCTACATGTCTATCGCAGTTGGCAGCTCCCGAGTGCATCACTGCCGAGTACATCGCGAGTGAGAATCCGAAACGTCAGGCTAATAAAACTCTTGTTCCAGCGATCGCGTCTCCCTCTTCGCGACTACTTCCTGGAACTCGCCTCTTCGCTTCTACTAGCAACTCGGCATCAAGCGTCCGATCAATTATTCCTTTTTTTTGCGAATTCTGTGTTAGCTCATTAGCCACTGTCGAGCAAAGCTGGTAGCTGAATTACAAACTATGAAAAAAGAAGACAACCAATGATAATTCACCTTGTTTCCTTGGGCTCTCCACAGGGATCCAGATGGGGTGAGGTAGATGGATCGGCTCACTGGTACCGAAGGGGCTTGATGTGGACAGGCGGAAGAAGTGCGGTAGACCAGTGGGTAAGTGTTCGACTGTTGCCTCAACAACACCCTTTCCGAGCTCAGGAAGTGGGGTCACTTTGTAGGTGACCGGGCTCCAGCCACCAGTCTCTGGACTCCAATGCTCGAGGACGACACTCGGCAGCAGGGCACTGGGTGCGCCCGACAGTGAGGGGGTCCTCCAGCGTAGGGTGACAGCTCCCCGAGGCAGGCTCCAATCCGACAGCGGTTCCCGAGGCACCTCAGCTTTCGATCGGACGAACTGGAAGTCCTCTGGCGGCCGAATGGCAGCGGGGGTTGGCAGAACTGGGGTAGTGGTGGTGGTCTGGTAGGAGAGTCTTGAGGATGGCAGAGAGCCGCGTTTAACGAGAGGCGGTGATTCCGGTCGATAGGTCCAGGAAACAATATTGGACTCGGAGTAATCAGTGACACCACCTGGGCCACGTACACCCATCCTAAACTGATAGGCCTCTGTGAGAGGACGTCCCAAGTGCGAGTCGCTCACTGGCAGGTCAGTGGAGAGAACTGGAGGAGGAGGAGGACGGAATATTAGGCTCTCCTGTCCGATTGGCAGTGTGGAAAGGTGACGCCAACCGCGTTCACCCACTGGTCGATACTCAATGACGTAGTTGAAGTCGCTCTTTGGCATTGTTCTGTCTCTACCGGGCACTGACTGCATGAAGTCACTCGGTGGTAGATAGGGTGACCACTGAAGTTCCACCTTTGGCGATTCTCCAATCCTCAAGTCCCCACTCGGAGGCTGTAGTAGTCGAGCCCGCAGAGGCAAGAGTGGAAGTGACGGCAGGATCCTCTGGGGTCCTCTAGGGGGTTCCAGCCTGGTTGTTAATGGGGCACTGTAGCCGTACTCGTTCTCAGCCCGCACTCGATATAGAACAGGTCGGGGTGGAGAGACGCTGGACGGTTGTTCACCAGCCGGGAAGAAGTCGGCAGAGGGAAGTCGGACGACGGTGGAGGTTATGCTTCCGGGTACGCGACCCACCTCAACCCAGGGTACCCCGGGTTTGTCCTCCAGGGTTGCTTCGATTACATACCTCTGAGGGTAGGCAGGCGAAACAGCACCTTCACGTCGTTGGTAGGGACTGTACTCCGGCCAGTGAACTGGCGGTCGCCAAGAAAGCTCAACTCGTGAATCCGGTAGGAGCTCCGCTCTCAGCGGACCCCGAGGTGCCTCAGGGAACCGGTGTTCGGCGGGACTGGTGGTGGTGGTTGGGAACTCGGAGACAGGCGGCCGCATCGTGGAGGGCCTTCGATCTGGAATGACTACTGGTTCAGTTGTCTGTAGCGGTAGTCCGGGACCCGCTAGGTTGACAGCCCGCACTCGATAGAAGCGGGGACCCGACGGCATGCGGAGGTCGCTCAGCGGGAAATGAGCCGTCGTCTGTTCTGCAGGCACTGTCAGCACGGGCATCCAGGAGGTCGGAAGACCTGAGCGGTCTGTCAGACGTTGTTCCACTAGGTAATGTGTCACTGGTAGACCACCGGTGTCTTCGGGTGCACGCCAGGATAGGGAAATGGCATCTGGAGCTGACGGTTGTGTCCTCTTTGCTAGTAGGGCAGGCAGAGGTCTGCTTGGAGTCTCCGGATGGGCTGACAGGCGGTAAAGCAGCTCGTCGAATTCCTCGTCTGGCGGGGGATAGCTACCAGACGTGGGTGCTGGCAGACGACCTGGAAGGGCGGGCTTCAGTTCAGTCACAAGTGGTCCTCTGGGAGCAGCAGGGATATCTACAAAAGAACAACATCAAAACGTCAGTTGGCAGCAGAATCAATGACATTTGCATAGTTTTTGAAGGTTGTTATGACGTTGTTATCCTGTTATAATACTACTCGCTATATCTCAGTAACATTTTAAACTGAATTTCTTATTGTCTTCAACCCATCGCCTACGCTTACTGACATGCACCCATGCAACTTTTGTCACCGGGTATATTATTTATTTCCCTGCACTCGAAACGACCGCTGTACAACTGCTAGTGCCACTAACATCCGAAATAGTTTGTTTGTCTGTACAGAGCTGACGCTTTTCCGATCACTGGTTGCCTTTATGATACCTTTTCCAGTTTTTGAGATTTTGCAGTCGCTTGTAAATAAATAGGGAGTTCAAAGGTGAAGACCTACATTTCCCCCAATAAAACTGAACTGAAGATTAAAGTATTTAAGAACTGCTCGGAATGTTTTACCCATAAGGCCGTTTGAATTCGCATGCACGGAGACTAATACGATGTATTCATGAAGGAAATTAGGCTTAACATCAAAGGTTTCATGTCACTCACCGTACGATGGCAAGAATCGATAGCTGCGTTCATCGCTGACTTTAATCGGTCCGGTTTTGAGGTCAGGAATGGCCATCAGACGGAACTCGAGACGCTCTCCGGGCTGTAGATCATCCACGGTGAAAGATATTGGACGTAGAGAGCCGACAGTCGGTTCCCGAGGACTGGTTGGAGTTGGTTGTTGTCGACCGACAGGCCTCCACGTCTGCTGACCAGGTCTCCGGACTTCCAGTTCGTAGTGGACCCTACCATCAGCAGTCGGTTTAAAGTGGTCGGACAGCGTGACTGGCGGCTCCCAAGTCACCTCAACTCCGGTGAGGGAGACAGGACGAATGTGGAGAGGAGCATGCGGCAATGCACGCGTGAATGGTTCCAGCGGTGCCTTTGGTCGTGCCGACAGGCGGATTGTGTCAGGCGAGCTGATGATTGGTCCAATTTTCTGCCCTTTGAGAGGAGCCACACCAATGAACATGCTCACATCGCTCGGTAGGTCGCGCAGGAGAACAGAATCTGCCGCACGTGCCGCGGGCAGTCTCTCCAATTCTTGCCACTGTGGACTGCCGAGTTCACGATAGAAAACCATATAGCCGCTGTCAGGAGCAGTACTGCGGCGTCGGAGAGGTGATACTGGACGATCGGGGAACTTCCAACTGACCTCCACGGGCTCGGGCGTGCTATCGATACCGGTCTTCGAGACTGGTCTCTCCAAAACACGAACATCCACTTTCGCGGGTGTGATTGGCAAAGGCATAAGGTCGCTTCGCTGGGTGGCACCCAATGGCGCCGTGGTCGGACTCGGCAGAAGCAAGGTATCTTCTAGGCGCGACGACATGCGCGGAGTCGGACTATCTTCCGAGCCGATTGAAGAAATGCCAATATGCAGTGTCTCGGGTAGATCTCGCAAAGTGGCGGCTGGAATGACAAAGCTGGAAGCGGTCACATCTGCGGTACCGAGGTGTTTCCACGTTGAACGATAGGGCTCGCGATAAGAGATATCATAAGCTCTTATGCCACGAGTGGAGATCGGAGGTCTCCAGGAGATTGCGATATCTGGAGCAGTTTCAAAATCGGCTTCTGGAGAAACGAACCTCGGTGGCAGAGTGGAAAGCGATATTGGTCCACGAGGCCGCTCTATTGGGCCGTAGGGTTCGGCCTGGAATGGTGAATCAACCTGCCACAACGCTGGCGTCAACGGTGTACCGGGGTAGGAAGGCTGACGGGACGGAGGTCGTTGCAAGTAGATCGGTTGGCTCAGACCGTATTCATTTTCAGTCGATAGCCGGAATTCATAATCTGCCGGTTCGCCTGGTAGACGGGTCAACACACTGGGCTGTGGTAGATGCAGGTCCAATGAAGGATACTGACCTGGATGCATATCCGTAGGCAGCAGAGGTTGTGGTGTTGGGGCCCCGAATCGTACCGGCCACCGCTCGCCCTCAATCAGCGGTTTACGACCAATCAAAGACCACGTCTTTTGTTGCTTACGACGCGCCTCTAGGACATATTCCTTTGGCTCCGTGACATCCTCCGTGTGCGTAGGTCTGGACCAAGAGAGGACCATGATCTGCTGAGCTTGCTCGGTTGCCTGATCCAGCCGCTGCTGTGCGGGACTGGCCTCCATCTTGAGCGGACCAAGCGGAGGCGCCGGTGGCAGTTTGTACGGTCCTGGCAGGAGTTCTTCGGGACCCCGACCGGGTCGGAAGTACTCTGCAGTCACTGTGGGTTCGCCCAATCCTGCCTCATTGTGAGCACGCACACGGAAGGCGTAGAGAACATCGTCTAGCAGGTGCGGAACCTCGATTTTCGTCACGTTACCAGGCACCTTCTTGAAGGGTACCCATTGCTTCGAGCGGGAATCCCACTTCTCCACCACATAGGAATCCACGGGTTGTCCGGGCCTGGAAGGTGGTCGCCAGGAGAGTACGCCAGATGAGGCGCCATCTCGTGGAGTTGTGGAGAATTCTACCGTCGAGGGCGGTGCTGGTCTCTGAAGGTGACTATCATCCATCAGGAATGGTCGTGGAACGGTGGAGGTCACAGGCAATGAGTCGCCAATTCGGTTGCAGGCTGTTATTGAAATGCGATAATCGTGATCGGGCAGGAGACCATCAATACGATGGGCGTTGATATTCGGGTTCACGAGAACCTGAGTCTCTTCCTCTGTGGTTGCGTCGTAGATTCGCAGACGATAGTTGGTGAGTGGGCTTCCGCCGACATGGCTTGGTGGACGCCAGGAGACTTCTACTTGACGGCGAGACATCGGTGATCCAAGCACGGGCTTTATTTCAACGCCCCAGACAGCGGAGGGCACAAATTCGCCCTTGACAATGGGCAGGGGCTCCTCTAATTGGAAGGGTTGTCCAACAGGTCGACCCTCGACATCGCGCGGCACTACACGGAGCCACAGGTCCCTATCGGTCGGAGCACCCTCTGGCAGTGGCGTACGTGGTACACCCGTAACCGGGAAGGTATACTCCCGTTGGGTTGCCGGCAGGTCTGCAAGTCGACTCCAGCGGCCACTAGTGGGACGCCAAAATTCCACACTGAAGGCTGACAGGTCTTCCGCAAGAGGCGTCCCCGTCACCGACCTCGGCCATTCAACTGTTGCAGTGGTTTGGTCGACGTCTCGCACCAGCAATTTACCACTTCGAATCAAGGGCAACGCAGCAGATCCTGGGCGGTGGGGGCTAGCTGAGACAGGTCGCTCCTCGTAAAGACGGCTTTCCAACGGTGCTGGTTCAAGGAGAGGTTCCAGCTGAGAGGCCCTTGAAGGTCCGCGTGGAGTCCCCGTGGTGGCCCTGCGCACCATATCGATCGCCGCCTGACGTCGCTGAATGATGAACTCGGCAACGCTGGGGGTGGCTGCACCGGTCGAGGTGAGTAGGTCTGTGTCCTCTGGACGCTGAAGGCCGGTTGTGGAAGCGATGGGTCGCCAGTCTGAACTGCTTCTTCGGCCTGAGGGTACGCCACCGAGTTTTTGGGCAGTTGTTGGCGTTAGTGGGACCTCATAGGGCGCAGAGCGCTCGGTGTCTCCACGCGCGATGATACGCAGGCGAGGCGCGGCCCGAGAAGCGGGCAGTTCGAGGGCGACCTCCCGAGGAGCGTCCAGCGGTACATCCTTCAGCGGCTTCCAGGTCTCCTTCTTGGTGTCCCAGCTCTCAATGGTATAACCACGAAGTCCACGCTCGTCTGCTCCCGCAGGTTTCTCCCACTCCAGCAGAGCGGGACGTGTGTCAGGCTTCTCCTCAGTTCCCCGGTCTGGCAGAAGGCGAGCCTTGGAGATGGGAGGTAGAGGGCGGGAAGCTGCCAGCGCTGTGCTCCTGTCCGATAGGACAACGAAGTCACTCGGAATCCAGTCACTTTTGCCCTCCGCGTAGGTGGCACACACGCGGAACTTGAAGACACCGACCGGACGTGGTGCTGGTGTGCGATAAATGTAGGAGTCCTGAGTGGGCGTCAGTAGCGGTACAAAATCCATGGGAACCCAGTTGGCCGAGGGCGATTCTGCGTCCAGCATTTCGACAGCAAAACCTGTCAGGCTAGGCAGGCTAGGGCTAGTCCAGGCGACCTCAATCTTGACCGGAGCATTGACATCGTCACTGGCTTTGACTGGTCGGGCGGTCAGTTGCGTCGGTGGCGCCAGGTTGACGCGTTTGACGTAGCTGTCGGCTGTTGTCAGTGGTGGTCCAGTGCCGTCCTCGTTGATGGCCGAGACGCGGAAGAAGTACTCCCGGTTGGGCTTGATGCCGGAGACCACGCAGGTCGGGTTGACTCGCTCCTCGGGCTTGCTAGCCACGACGCTTTCTGCGTTGGGATAGGTTCTCCACATGTAACCGCGACCTTCGCGCACTTCAAGCTTGTAACCCTTTACTGGTAGACCTCCGGTGTTGGCCGGAGGTGCCCAGGAGAGTTCCACCGTCCCGACTTCACCCTCACGAACGTACAACGGACCTCTCGGTGCACCGGGCGCCTCTGGAAGTAGAAAACAAAAACGGCACGGTGAGTAGCAAGCAAGACTTAATGAGTTTTTTTGCTGGGGCTTCTACTCATCGAGCATTCTTTTATTGATCAAAAAAGGGAAGGATTTTGTTCGGGAGAGGAGGGTCCTACCAGTCATTTTGCGCGGGTGAACATCAACCGCAGTAGTAAGAGCTTCAGAGAAGCCGTTCTTGTTCTCCGCAACTACTTGGAACTCGTAGGATGTTCCCTCCATGAGATATGGCACCTTGAAGTCGAACTGACGCTGAGAACTGCCCTGGGGAACAGGGTAGCGACCGACCTCTTGTTTGCTGCGCCGGAACATTTCACGTTTGTAGATACGGTAGCCGGTAATGGGTGCACCGCCATCGCTGAGTGGTGCCTTCCAGCTCAGAACACAGCTGTCCTGCGTGATGTCGCTGACACTCAGAGGTCCAACCGGCTGACCAGGAACGGCTACAAAGTTGGGAAAGGGTAATTAGCATTTCTCGCTACAGTAAAGGGCCTGAAACTCTGAGCAAAATGGAAATTTTGCAAAAAAACAAGTGACTCGTACTTGTAATGGCCTCAGGTGAGCTCGGCTCGCTATTTGATACGATTTCACCCGGTCCGAACTGGTTGACTGCGGCCACACCGAAGTAGTAGCTCTTGTCGGGACTAAGGCCACCGACAACAAGACGGTTCATATAGTGATCCAGATCGGCGACCGGTTTCCATTCCTCCTGTGGTTTAGCAGCGTCCTTGATGTAGACTCGGAAACCGTCCAGTGCTAGGTGGTGAGCCCTCTTTGGGCCATGGTCTTTGCGACAGTCGTGGGGAACCAGCCATTCCACAGTCAAACTGTTGGCGCCCTTACTCACGACGCGGACCCATTCGGCTTTCGGTTTGCAGCCTACGTAAACAAAAATACCACTGTTTAAAATGGCGGAAGGGGGAGGGAGAAAAATAGGTAGATAAAATAGGCATCGTGATTTGCGGTTTAAGGGTACATACAGAGCTCCAGAGGACTACTTCTGACCAGGGAAGAGCCCCCAACCGAGAACATAACTGCCTTTCGGCTGTAAGTATTTCAGTGACGCCAGTTTTGAGATTTAAAACTGTCATCAGCATTAGTCTGACATTGTTGTCTTTTAAAAAGTACATACCATCTATTCGAAAAGCATAATCAGCTGCCTCCTATCGCTATGCTATGGAAACGGGTCGTAGGGTAAGTAACGCCACCGAGGCAATTCGATTTGTTTGAGGCATAAAGGAGGTTTTTCTAAAGGCAGATTTGTTTAAAGACTAGGTTACCAAAAAAGCGCAGTGAAGACCAAAAGGGCGAATTTTTATCTCTTCTCCCAACTTCCTTGTAGACAGAAAACGGGCTCTCATCTCTAGTACTGGAGGGGTTCGCCTGGCATTCAAGGAACAAAAGGCTGTTTTACAGTATCTATGAAGCCATTTTTTGCGACCAATAACTTGCCTGGCCTTGGTTCCTCATCTGACAAAAGTGTATCCTAGTTTCTAGGTCGCAACCCGTTCGGAAATGTGGTGACTACCCATTTTGTTCTCCTCCATTGTACCGCCCACTTCAAGTGCGCGTGACAAGCGAACTTACAAGGTCACGAACGCGTGATCATAATCCCTAGACGCTGATTGGCCATCCTCCAGCCTATCAAACTCCCCCACTCCACGTACTCCGCCGTGGTGCAGAGGCCTTACCTCTTTCGCGCCCAGTTCATGTGCTGTCAGCGGCCAGCCTTCCGTTCTGCACGCATAACAACAACGTTGACAGCAAGCCTTTTGCTATTAAGTGCCGGCTTGGGGATTATGGTGAATATGCGAACGTTTGAAGCTCGCAGTACTTTGAGTCATCTTTGGGCTTCCACAGGGCCAGTTTTTTCAGGAACCCTAGGAGCAAGCCGGCGGTCCCAGTTGGGGAAAATTTTCAAGACTATCGGCTCTTCAAATCTTGGTCTATTTCCAGCCCCGTTTAGGCTGAAAACAGAAGAAGGAAACCCTCCCCCCCTCGCCCCCCGTGTGAACTTACTTTCATCTTCTGGCATCTCGAAGATCTCTGACTCCAGGAAGGGACCAGTGCCCACCTTGTTCACCGCAGCCACTCGGAAGACGTAAGATTGCGACTGCTTCAGGCCAGTTACCGGCACTGAAGTGGGTAGAGCCACCTGCTGGGAGCCCTCGAGCAGTTCCACTGAGGGCTCTCGCAGGAGGGCAATCTTGTGCCAAGCGGGACTGTTGAGGTAGCGCAGCTGGACCAGGTAGCCGGTCAGGGGCAGACCTCCGTCATCGGTGGGCTCTAGCCAGGAGAGCCGAGCCGAGCCGTCGGCTGCTGTTGTGCCCTTCTGCACCTCCGAGATGTGCATCGGTCCGAGGGGCGCGGAGGGTGGACTGTAGGGACTGACAGCCAGCGCAGGCTTCGTCATCTCCAGTGGGCTGCTCGTTCCAGCAGCATTCTCAGCAAGCACCCTGAAAAGGTAGCTTTCCCCCGGTTTCAAGCCGGAAACCTGAGGATGGAAAGCGTTTGAGAATCGGAAATATTAAATTGTTAATAACATACTACCATATTATTTTCAGTAGCACAGTAAAATGGGATTATTAGCCGAAGGAGGTGAAAGAGGGTCATTAAACTAGACAGCAAAAGATAGGAGGGGAGCGTACCACAACAGTTGTTCCCTCTGCGGCTGGCTTGCGTGCCACATGCACCCATCTGTCTTTGACTGGTTCCCAGCGTTCAACGCGGTACTCGTTAGGCGGCCCATATCCAGAGGCGCCTCCAACCGGCGAAGGACCCCAGTCAAGCAGCATCTGTCCAGCCTCTAGCGGATGCGATACGAAGGGCTGTGCCGGTGGACCCGGTGGTACCGGTGGGGAGCTGGGTTTGTAGGGAACGGAGTATACTGCGTCACCAACTTTGTCAGCCTTGTTCTTGGCGGAAACGCGGAAAGTGTATGTCTCCTCCGGATTGAGGTCACTGACCGTGAGTGTTGTGCCTTTTGTGGTTCCAACAGGCTGCCATTCTTGTGCTTTATCATGGCTTGACTCCACAATGTAGGAATCGAGGGGCGATCCGCCGTCATCAAAAGGTGGGCGCCAGGACAGTTGAGCGGTGGTCTCATCAACAGGCACGATTTTGAGTGGTTGATCGGGCGCGGAGGGCGCGCTGATTGGTCTGTTCAGGGAGATTGCACTCTCCGTGGGCAGCCAATCGCCAGGGCCTTGGTCGTTTACGGCGCGCACTCGGAATCGGTAGGCGATACCCTCACGCAAGCCGCTGACAGGGTAACTTGTGTTAGGCGCGACCACAGATGACAGGGGTTGCCAACCCTCTGGGGATCCCACTTCGTTCGCTTCAAGATGATAGCGTCGAATGGGTAGACCGCCATCCTCTTTCGGAGGGTTCCACTGAAGTGTGAGGGAGCTGGTGGTCTGATCGGACACCTTCAAAGGGCCTTCGCAAGTTCCAGGCACATCTGTGTGTAATGGACAAATACGCAGACGGGAGATAATTGAAGTGAACACATAGACAGAGCGAGTGTTTACCAGGAGAGTCAAATTCCACGAAACCAAAAAAAACGGGGACACTAGAAGAACCTAAGGCAGGAGAAACTGTGAGCCCCGTCCATGCGGACCTGTCGAAGTGATTTACTAACCGGATGGAGCCTCTGTCGCACAGCTAAGGCGGCTCAAATGAGTTTTTTACGAATTTAAACTTAACGCCGATAGAGACTGCCAGGACCCAGTTTCTGGGCTCTCATCCTCCTAGGCTATTCATTTTGAACATAGACTTGGTCCCCGAGGCCTTGCGTGTTCGAAGCATGGAATTCCATTTTGACAGCGTACATAAGCATTATGTTCTCCATGTCTTGCTACAGAATGGAGGCCGAAGGTGGACACAGCCAGTATATCAATAGGAATTGACGAGCCCGCGTCGACAGCCCCCCCTCGCCCGATGAGGTTATCCACCTCCAACGTGTGTTCCCAACGCCGTCTAGGCTCCAGGCAAGTGGATATGCCGATTAATCGAGTGGATGCCCGGCTGTCATGTCCACTTCACCCTTCTCGCTGCCTGTTCTTCTCTTCGTACCGCATTTTCATCCTCGCAAAAGTAAAACTAGTGGGCAGGGTGCGCCGTCGGATCTGGATTTCGGCCCGGCAACTACCCCTGAATCATCGTCTATTGCCGCAGCCGATTTCTTCAATCTCGGCAGTCTCCTGTTTGGCAATTAACTCCTTTTTTCACCACCCATCACGGGCATAGCTTCTAGTCGGGCAATTAAAACTCCCCAGTGGCCTCTGCAATCTAGCGACGGCAGCAAATACACCGTTCACGCATGGCATGCTTGTACGACCTTACGACTACACTGAGGAATAACAACAATACTACTGTAGAACACTAAATTGTCCCCTTCTCAAATTCGCACCGTAATAATGGGCGTTATGACAGATTGTGATGTATAGTTCCTGATGATGATGATGATGATGATGATGATGATGATGATGATGATGATGATGATGATGATGATGATGATGATGATGATGA
>CACRXP010000564.1:301424-318758 GCA_902702965.1 Spirometra erinaceieuropaei
GGAGGAGACAGCTGTTGCGACATTTCTATCGTAGATTTGCATATATATCGGCGAGGAGGGACGACAGAGAATACGAGTAGATTGATATAATATTTTTTCGGGTTTATTTTGTCTTCATTCAACGCCCGTCCGAAAGCCTGCTACTGATGATAAGTAAACCCGTTGTAAGAAGATAGTCGCTGCCTACAAATATTGTGAGGCGCGACACAGCACTCACTTCCGACGCTGAAAGCTTGTTTGCGTTTGAAACGTCAGGGCAATATAACAATGGTTCCAGAGAACGCCTATTCTTCTCATATATATATATATATCTCGAGTACAACTCGACTTTTTCCGACGAGCCTTCTATTTTCGTCATATATATATTATGACAGATGGGCGCTCAGCGATCAGGTTAGGGAACATGTTCGTTCCGCTGTGTCTTGGGGCTCATACTAGAACCCTCGCAGACAGTAGCACATATACATGTATATGAGTGTGAAACGTCAGATGATTAAATCTTCTTCCCCGGAGATGGACCCGCCTTCTGCTATCGCAGCACCCGAGGCCAGCACTTTCGCCTTTATCCATACATATGTCTACAAATTCCGCTCCGTCTGTATCCTATAAATACTGCAACACCCGCACCAAAGGGTTCCCTTGTCTGTGATGATGAGTATGATGAATTCGAACGTGAATTTGGAAAAAACTTTTGTTCCAACTATCTCGCACCTCTCTTTTCCCGACCGCCTCCGGTAACTCGCCGCTTCGCTTCTATCGGCGATCTGCTGATGTGCCCCGAGGGAGTATTCTTAGGAATCTGCGTCACTCGCTCTTCCATCCTCCATCCATCAGTAGTCTCTCCAAGTCTCTCGAACGACTGTCGTTTAAATTTGATTGATACAGCGTGGGCCTCAGCTTAACGCGTACACGAAAGTAAATGAGCGCTCAATCAGACCCAACGTAGCCCGGCCAGCGCGTTCAGGTCTTACAACACAGAGGCGCAGATCGTGTGGGGACTAATCGCTGATACTCGAGCAATATGACGCACACCAAGAAGGTAGGGGGAGATTTGTGTTGAACAGTTTAGGAAGTGCGTGCCTCCAGGGCTACTTACTTCTTAAAGTAGTATCAATTGGTGTTTTTGGCATGGGCGCTCATTCACCACTTCCTTTGAGTTTTAAGACTGGTTAAAGGGTAAGGGTTACCAACGAAGCTTGAGTTAGCCCGACATATTGCTAAAACAAGTTTAATTAACGACGGAATTCCCCTCGAGAAGTTACTGCAGCCAGGTCAACTACAGGTAGGTGCTGGTGTAGCGTACTGAAGGCATTGTCAAAGTAGATTACGAAAGCTGCAGCTCCCTGAGAAGTCACTCATATCCATCGGAAGGGAGGAAAATGGTTCATGAAGAAAAAGGCACCGGAGACTGCCTTCAGAAGAGGATAGAGAGACACCTACCAGTTTTTTCTTCCAATTCAATTGGGCTGTCAATTTCCACAGGCTCGCTGCGTCCAATGGCATTTTCGGCAGACACACGGAAGGCATACAGGCTGCCCACTTTGAGATTCTTTGCTTCATATTCCAGGTCTGAGGGGCCGACCTTCCCGAGGACTGTCCATTCTGCCGGCCGCGTCGGCGCTGCGCCTTCCTTCGTGCTGGCAGCCATCAACAGACCCTCAACCACGTACTGCGTGATCTTGGAGCCACCGTCGGCGGGAGATCGCTTCCATTCGACAAGACAGGTGTCCGGTTTGCGCGTCCTACTGGCAGTCACCGAAGTCGGCGGTTGAGGTCGATCGGTAACCAGGAGGGCTACTGCAGATTCTGCCTGTCCGGTCTCATTCTTGGCCACCACACGGTAAACGCCGGTATCGGCCGATTCCAGATTATCGAGGATGAGGCGTTCTCGCGTGGGCAGAGGCGCGTCACCTCCGGTGGCTGGCTGTTCGCGTTGGATCACGCGACGTGGAGGAGCCTCCTCGACAGGCGTGTTGTTGAGGTACCAGGTTAGACGTTCGCAGGCTGGGAAGGCCTCAGCCAGAGCCTCGAGAACCAGTCGACCCTTGGCCTGACCTGTCAACTGGCCCTCAACGATGCTTCCGGTGATCTTCTCGGAGGCGCCGCGTGGAAGCGCCAGCCGGAGAGTCGGCTTCTGCAGGATTCTGACTCGGCAGGTAGTCTCCACAGAGCCGGCAGCATTCTCCGCACGGCAGGTAAAGACACCTGCATCCTCAAATTGACAACGTGAGATGCGAAGGGTTGCATGACGATCGTTCGCCGGACTGGTTATGCACTTGGTGCCACTACGCAGGGGTTTGCCGTCCTTGAGCCTTTAAAGGAGATCACAGAGGGGATCATTGTAGAACATGGAGAAGGCTTACCCGTCTACGCGTGCCACGCGCGATCTGGGTCGGTTTCTTACCGAAAATTTGCACAGTATCAGACAAGAAGTGACAAGAGCCCTCGAAACGACTGACTCTGTCCACCGTCTGTCAGTGAGCAATGAGTGCAACAAACAGTCATGTTATCCTGTATCAAACGACTTTTACCAAAAAGTAAACACTAAAGGGCTGAATATTTCGGGAGTGTATTGAGCATTCAGGGCTCACTATTTACATACGAGAATACGGCTGCCTCTCGCCCCCTCCTGCCCTCGGTGATTAACTCTTGTACGGCCAGTTACATGAAGTAGAAGGTACGGTATTCCCACCGATGGGCATACAGCCAGTTCTCTACTATTCTGCTGTGGGCAGCCACGTCAAGGCCGGTTCTTTCGCCTGTTCAGAGGAATACTGAAAAGTAGTTGGCAATGCTTGACTGCAGGGAGTAGACAGGCATTCCAGCTGCTTTCAGAGGCTAGACACCATCGTTCTCTATACTTACAGTGAGTGACCTATCTCATGAAATGTTGGCCAACATTCTGTAATGCGTTTTTGATTAGGAAGGATTACTTAAGTGGGGTTGTAATGCTGACTATATTGCGGCCTAATCCTTTAGTATTTCGGATGATAATACGTATTAGAACCCCACCTAAGTAGGTCTTCCTAATCGAAAACCATTTTGGAATTTCGGTTAACATTTCGTGAGATCAGTCGCTCCATACTTAGATGAACTTGCTGCTTCGTCGGTGCGTAAATCGGACAGGATACGGTCTGAGCGTCTTCGTAGACATTAAATGCGCTTGCAAGCGATAATGGCTATGCTGTAGCCCATTGTCATCAAGGCGATGCCCGCAGTCTTCATTCAGTGCTCTGCATTGTCAAGGATATTCCTCCTACCTGCCAGCATTTCCAGACACGATGAACTTAGAACATGACCGATTGCAACGCGGGCAGGTGCAGCCCTAGTTCTGCTGGTGGTTTTACGGTGTCTAAGGCACGCTCGTTGCCCTAATCGTCAAAATGCTATTTGCCTGTGGCCTCAATTCCTAAACGTTCCAAAATCTCGAAAAGACAAATTCAGTGTTCCTTTGCGTCGTGGGGAGGCCATCAAGGCACTGAAGCTTCCTTTAGGACTTGGATTGGTTCTGTTCCGCCCTCATAGAGGCGCGCTGAATAGTCGGAAAAAGACAGGCGAAAGGAATAAATGATCGAAGGGAGGACACATTCGACTGCCGAATGGAAGACACGGGAGTCTTAGGCATGATTTGCTGAAGAAATGTCGCGACTGCCTTCATGCGTGTTGAGGTCAGTGTAGAGAGAACGGAAGACGACCATAGCAACGGAGTCGCGATGGGTGGAGCAAGAGAGCGTCTCCGTGGCGACTTCGGTGCCCGTGTACAGCGATAGCCAGGCTGACGACTACCGCAGAACTGGCTTCGAAACACAGACCGAATTAGTACCGCCTTGGCGTTTGTCTACCAAGTGCTACTCCTTGTAGACAGGAATGCGGAGGAGAAAAGGCGTATTTCGTCGAAAGAGGGTTGGCAAATGAGACTTACCAGGCAACCGTGGCTTTCGGTTCACCCAGCTTGAAGTCGCAGCTTAAGTCTACCGGTGTGTTCACTGAGACAGTGACATTCTCCAAAGGTCGAACGAGAACCGGTTTTGCAGAATCTGAAAGAGGCAAGACATAAGATCTCGACGCGTCAGCACTGCGAAGCTAAATGGGATTCAAACATCGTAAAAATAGTAGTACCTACGAAACTTTAGTGTCCCGTCAGTGTGTTGCAAATAATCATGGAAAAATTGCTGGTTTTTCAGGCAGAAAATGCCAAAGTATGAGCGTATACTTATGCCGGACGTTCGTGCGTTTAGCCATTGGTGAGGCATTCTGTGTGGCATCAGAGTGCAAAGAGGGGATCGCAAGAGGGGCTATCAAGCGATTGCCGTTATCAATAATTCCTGATACAAATTTCGGTAGTATACATTTCTGGAAGACAACTATGTTACGAAAACTTTCCACCACGATGGTGACCAGTCCCTGGCGTACTGACGCGACTGAATCCGAGTTCAGTATGCGCGAGGCGACACTGAAGGCTAGGGGGGTAAATATTTACGGCGGACGTTTAAATGCAGTTTCATTTTCCGATCGAGCCAAAAATAGGCTTAAAAGATCCCATACGTTGCGTTTTATCCAAATTGTCCCGGGAAATCTTGGAAAGCATAGTCCGGCCGAGGCTTATTAGTCATGACTAATCGCCCGCAGTTGCACAGAGATAATTCGCAATCTTTTTCACCAATAACTAGCATAATGCCTTGACCAGTCAACGTTGAATGCCTCATAAAATGCTAAAATGGAAGATTCAAGCCTGCGTTCAGCGTGAAAAAACAGCCATGTTCTCATAAGCAGCCAAATGCTGCCTGGAAATTGGACAGTTGCTCTTATTCAACTATACACGAGTAGTCTGACGAATCATCACTGCAATCGTGGAGAAAATATCTGGACTCTGAAATGTAAAAGTCTGCCCAGTCATGGGGTTGGCCAGTCTATAAATTATGGAACCATCTGCCACTATTCGGGTACCCAGAAACAAGTAGTAGACACTAAAGGGAGTATGTGATAATCACTAGATCAATAAATGTCCTCTCTCCTGCCCATTGATCGATTTCTCTCCCCTCATATCAAAGACAAGTAGTATATTTGTATGTAAGAGGTAGAAACTGCACAGTATGGGGGATGGCTAGTTGGTGCTGCTGAGGTGGATACCAATCTAACACAATTATCAGACCATGAGGAAAACGTTGTTAGTTTAGGCAATCTGAGTTGCGATTTCGGACCACATAGATTAAGGCTACAGTCGAAATATACGGGACAGGACTAATATTAAGTGCTTCTTGTCCTCAAGAGCCCTCTGGGGAAATAACGCCTGGGAGGGTGGGAAGAAGGTGGATGGAAATCGTCACCTACCCACAGCCTTTTCAGGCGAGTAGGGTTCTGACGGCTGTGAAAACTCTCCTGTTCCGGCTGAGTTGACAGCGGCAACACGGAACTCGTATTCAGAATCCGGTTGGAGTTTAGACACTGTTAGTTCCGTATCGATTGGTTCCTCCTCGCATGTGGCCCAGTGGATACCATCCGTTGTCTAAAAGTAATGACATATATTTTGCATCACGCAGGCAGCTCGGTGTGGTAAAAATCAGTAAACAAAGCATGCACTGGCACGCTATCATCCGATTTTAGATTCATTCGAATACAGTGTTTAGTGCCAACCTATCTCTGTTGGGGAAAGTTGGTCTCCGTTCCCACCTACTAACCCTCTGCATTTAAGATCTCCAACCGGTTGATTTACAGTAGTTAACCAATAACTGCCTCTTTTAGACCATACAGTCGTGAGTTGGGACGCAAAACGTCCCCTGCCTAAGCCAACACTGACATAGGTGTGGGGGAAGATGTATTCAAAAAATACTGTGAACGGTAGGGCAAACGATGGAAAAAACCGCGAGGACAGCTGGTGTGCACAAGTCGAAATCGGGGATCAGTAGTCAGTTACCTTGTACTGAACAATGTACTTTTTGACGGCATCCCCACCATCGTCGTACGGAGGACTCCAGGTGACCGTGGCTGTGTTTTCTGTAGCCATCTTCAGCTCGGGTCTTGACGGTCTTCCAGGCACATCTACGAGGCAATATATCAGGTGATTAATTATCACAGCTTACTAGGACGAGTTAACTCAATGAGTCGGGCAATAACTTATTGTAAATAAAAACAACTACTAAATTATTAGAGTAGACGTTTTATTTGCGATCTTACTGAAGGGCGGCTTGGTTGAGACGCGCTGACTGGGGCGCGAGAATTCACCAGTGAGGCAGTCCGCATTCTCAGCGGCCACACGGAACTCGTAGACATTGTCAGCTACCAGATCTGTCACTGTGACGGTCAGCGGCTTGTCCTCAGATCCCACGGGGATTGGCAGTTTATCTTTACAAGCCCTTACCCAGGATCCCTTCTGATTGGCTTGTTTCTCCAGGTGGTAGAATCGCAGAGGTGAACCACCGTCTGAGGAGGGCGGTTGAATAGTCACTTGGCAGGTGGTGGCAGAAGCCTCAGAAACTTTGGGCGCATCAGGCGCGGTAGGTGGCTCTGAACAGAAGGCAGAGAGAAACGTTAGACGGCCGTGCGCAAAAAAGAGTAACACTGGTGAATTCGAGGGTAACAATTACATTCCTTCATCCGAGGATGCATACAATAAACCACATCGTATCTATTCATCACGCCAATTCGTATGACCTTACTGTGACAGGCCGCGTTCAATCGGACGTGGTCAAAGCATCTTACATTGACCATCTGCTTCGACCTGCCTGTTGACTGCAAGCACTTCACGCTTAAGTCAGCAACGCCACGTCGTACTCCGCACGACTCGAGATCAGCGACCAGTGCGGATGAATTTACGGCCCCACTAGTAGGCCAGGTAGCGCAGACGAATTCACTACCTTTCACACGTTGGCCCATGCGTACACGCGCATAGCATCTTCGGCCGCGCAAGCCGACTACATTAACGAATAAGAAGCATGCACAGAACAAAGTCAGATTTCGCTGTTTTTTTCTTAATTGCATTTTGCTAGAAACGAGACTGCGTGACCTACGTGGGTATTTCATGCGTACCCACCGACCTCTCTCGGCGGTTTGAACTCATGTTTAACGGACACAGATGTCTGGCCGGCATTTCCGAAACGTTACTTAAGCATATTTGTAGGGGCAGACGGAGGAAGAGTTGCTCAGTCACGTTGGATACTTTTTGCCCACAACTGCGCCGGATCCGATAAGTGACTTCAGATGTTTCTTACCGTTTACTTTTCTGCTCAAACAACCTCCAACGTTTTAGAGTCGGGTACCTGCCTGACTCAAGTTCTTCCACAAATACCATAATTCATCCCCCCACAAGAGGGGATAATCAAGATTGTCCAGGCTGGGAGGTAGGTGACACGGACAGGTAAGGTTGGACGGCACCGAAGGCAGCATGGGTTGTACTCACCCTGCCATGTCTTCCCACTTCCTCCCTGTTCCACCGGCAAGGCGAGGTTAGGATGGATGAAAATAGATGTGGACGCTACGACTAGCTTAGGATGCACCCTCCCCCCATCTAAGCGTGCAACGCGCGCGTCGGTTCCTTCCTCCACACGAGTCGAACTTAACTAAATCTGAGAGCTGTCAGAAGGCCCAATTAAGGAAGGGCCGTTGTCTTAGCAACCTAGTTATCCTGCCAACTGGGAACCACCCGAACTGTGACGCCGTCCCACTTATCTAGAATACCACAACGTATAGCGTTCTGACAGCCGTCAGTATAAACAGAAGTACGACATTCATACTGACCCAACTGTAAAAAAAACTCGGCGCCTCGATAGGATTCGAACCCAGGACAGTAAGTTAGTTTATACCTCCAGTGGACTTGCGCAGCATCTACCGCACTCTCCCCCCAAATGAACTCCGTGTAAAGACGGAGTCAAGAAGACTAGAGGCGAGAGAGGGCGCAGGTGGCTGACACGGTGAAAACCCTCACCTACATAAGGTGGGCTAACTCATGAAATTTTAAGCGAAATTTCGACATGAATTTTCGTTTCGAAAAGATTAATTAGGTAGGGTTGTAAAATTAATCATCATGCAGCACAATTCAACAATAATCCAGTTACCTCAGGTTGCCGGTTTTCGAACGAATTTCTTTCCGATTACACGCAACAAATATACTCTGCACGAAATGACTACATACGTAGCATGCATTTTTATCATTGACTTTCGATGCCCTCAAAAATTCCGTTACATTTCACGGCAAACACGCATGAAAGAATTCATTCCTTTGTTCATTCGATAGGAAATTACGTCTTCTAATTTTATACTCGAAGGAAGCACATAAGTCGGTTTTCAAAAATTTTTCCAATCCCCAAACAATTTGGCACCCCGACCTGCCGTTACACTTGCATTCAGGGCTTACAAACTACAATCCGTATATTTTGCGCGTACGGAAAAGCGTACAGTTCTCTGCGGTATTAAGAGTAGACCATATGGGGTTCATACAATTTAACATTGGAATTGAGCCATATTGTAACAACAACATTGGTAAATACAGAGACATGTCGTTTTATAAACTGGCATTTCGCGATATTAAAAATGTCAAAATTAGAAACTTCTTTGAAACCGAATTATACCCTTCCTTCGAGTATAAAATTGGAAGAAGACTTCATTTTCTACCAAATGAGCAAAAGAATGAATACTTTCATGCATGTTTGTCATGAAATATAATTGAATTTTTGAGGGCATGGAAAATAAGTAAGCAAAAACCATGCTACATATGTAGTCATTTTTTATAGAGTATAGTTATTGCATGCAGCCGGAACGAACTTCGTTCAAAAGCCGGCATCCTGACGTAAGTGAAATATTATAGAATTATGTTGCAGGCTGACTAGTGTTACAACACTGTTTAATTAATCTTTTCGAAACGAAAACGCATTTCGGGATTTCGGTCGACATTTCATGAGTGAGCCCACCTACTGTAAGCTTACCACCACACCCCCTGGTCCACAACGTGCACTGGGAACAGCATGGATCCCAATTGGCGTGACGTGAGACTGCGACTGGGCGTGCCAGTACGCTCCAGATGTTGGCGTTTGTTATGACTGCGCAGTCGCGTTAACGACTGCCAGACTCCAACCCAGCTCCCCCCTGGTTAATCTCAGCGCATCTAGCCAGTGATCCGTGTTAGGGGCTCAAACCAAAAGTACATGTGCAACAGCGGGCTACTGGCCTACTTACTGGACAGAGCTTCGATCCGGAGTGGTGTCTCCGTCTCTGTCGGTTCAGACCAGCCATTAGCGTTCTGCGCCATGACACGGAAGAAGTAGGTTAGACCGGGCTTCAGGTCAGGTACGGTGACACTGGTGGTGCTGACAGGACCGCCCGGGAGGGGTGTCCAGGTGCGTTTGGAGGCTTCGCGTTTCTCCACTACGTAACCAGTGATGGGCGCGCCGCCGTCGTTTTGGGGAGGCTTCCAAGAGACCTCTGCGGTGGTGAGTTCTGTTTGAACAAGTTTTGCTCTCAGGTTCTCCACCGGCTGGGGCTTGTCCAACACGTTGACCGTCAACTCCAATTGGTCTTTTCCGTAGTCATTAGACACCTGCGAGGCAGAATGTGATGAGCTTAAGAGCGGCTTAAAATAATATCGTCATCAGCTTTTCGCATGCATCTGAATGCAGTGTATCAAACAGAACTTGTGAGTTGGTTTTCAAGCACGCTAAGCAACGTACTCAAGCAATAAAGGTGACGCAGTTCTACTCGTGTTATTGACGCAAGCTGCATGTGAGTTAATTGGGAAAGGCAAAATGGGGAAGACCTTGATAAACAAACAAGGCAACGCAAACAAGCAAGACCTCACCTGCACTAAGAAGGTGCCTGTCGCGGTTCCATCAACTCGGCGCAGTTGCATGCTAGTGAGTCCGTAAACAGTGTCCACTGTTGACATGGGTTTATCGGGCGAGGGGCCAACAGGTAGAGGACCCTCGTTGAAAGACCAATTAACAGAGGGGGCGGGAGAACCCGAATAGGGGACCTCAATTACGGTGCTCTTGCCAGCTGCCATTTCAAGCTTCTTCGGCCCCGTGTAGTGAATCTTAGGTGGGCAGTTGATGCTGAGTTGGGCTTCTGAGGTGAGTCCATTGACCAGCTGTGCCATATAGATGCCCTGATCACCGGGGCCGACGTTAAGGAGGGTCAGTCGGTGAATGCAATTGGCTTGCGCCCCCTCACCGACGACCTCGTAGGTGCATCGATAGTTTGGCTTCACAGGGGTGCCATCCTTAAGCCAGTTAACCGTCATACCTGGTCTTGAGAGCTCACATTCGAAAACAACATTCTTTGGAAGTTCCTGAAGATCTACGTCTTCCAACTTCCTAACGAAAGCCACATCCATTGCTAAAAAGCATTAACACACGTGAGATTAATGAGCTTTATATATATATATATATAAGTACATGAGTATATGCTTGGAGAAGGATAAATGCAAAAGCTTAATCGCTTGCTGAACCCCCCGCTCCTACCACCATTTTCGAATTGTGAAAAGCCTATAGTGTGAACTAAAATATCCAAAGGACTTTTGGGAGAGAAAAGGGGGCTAAGGAGTTTATGAGCAACAAACTTACGTTTCTGGACACGAGAAGAAGGTTGAGACGTCTTGCTCTTTCCAGCCCTATTCTTGGCCGTAACTCGGAACTGGTAATTAGTCAGGTCTTTCATGAGTTCCAGAGGCACAGAGAGAGTGGTTTCAGTTATGGGAAAGTGGACGTCCACCGGTGTCCAGAGAGAACTCTCCTCCGGTTTCATTTCGACCTCGTATTCCACCACTCCTGTGGAGGGGACAGTCTGATCGGTTGGTTGATCCCAGGAGACTTCCACCAACTGCTCCGAGGGCGGAGCATTTGTTGGTCTCACTCTGGCCACAACGTTAATTGGCGTGGACGGCGGACCTAAAGTAGTAACGTTAAAGTTGAGTTGGAAGTGTGTGTGTGTGTGTGAGCCAGATCATGCATGTGGTGCGCGCAGACAGGGTCATTAGATATGTCAGCCACCGCGCCCATTCAGCGCCTCCGTCAACTGACCGGCTTGGACAGTGACAGGGGCCTTGAAGTGGGAAAGGAGTGTGAGATCGACAGCCCGGTGCATTTTCCTCACTATAAACAGTCTGACGCGTTTGAAGCTATCACGGTGAGCTAAAAGCCGTGACCTGGAAGGGAGCCAACTGACGGGATAGCTTGGACCTAGCAGTCGGCCCAGTGTTGTGTGTATATGTGGAGTGGCCAGACTGGCTGCTGTGCCTCCTTCTTAATGTGGCCTTTATGGCACTCCCACTCAGTGGGATCCCAGGCGGGTGTGGCGGCACGCCTAGGAGCGGCTTGGGCCATGTCAGCCTCTATTCTTTAATTGTCGTTTGTTAAAATCCTGGTCAAATGTGTGTTGTAGACCAGGGGGTCTGATGTGGAACGCTAAGGTACGGGTTCGACCCTGACATCCACCTGCGCCCTCGCCCGCCTTCTGTATTCTTGACTGTGTCTTGACACCGAGTCCAGGTAGGGGAGGAGAGAGTGCCGTAGATGCTGCACAAGTCCACTATCAATATAAAGTAATCCACGCACGTCACCGTCCCTGCTCTCACCCTGATGTGGAGCATACGGTGAAGATCGTCGGACGCGACGGTAGAGCTATAGCGTGTGTGTGTGTGTATATATATATATGTGCTTCCGATACGGTGAGATTGCTGACGGTCCAGGTTGCGCGCACCGATTTCGATCAAAGTCGTGACTGCAAACTCTCAGCATTCCCTTCTAAGAGCAGTAGACGACACAAACAGTGTAAATCAGTTCTAATGTCTTGTCCTATATACAGGGCTGGATGAATGAGAGGCATCGACAGCAGTACGCCGGTCGAGAGCAAACGCAGGACTTCTAGCACAGAAGAAGGAGCATCGCCGCTTCCTACGTCCATCCAGACCGTTATCTGGCAGTCTATATTCAGATGTAAATCTGGATCCAAAACGAAAGTATGGAGGATGGGCATTGACAGAGTACCACCATGAAGCAACCGAAATAAATTAAAAATACCGACCAAAAGAAAACAAAAAGAGAGAGAAAAAGCCTAAACACCAACAAAATAAAAGTGTTGGTGATGGTTGAGATGGCGGTGAAAGACGACAAGGAGGATGAGGAGTATGTGTGGATGTAAACCGAGCTGGAAGCGGGCAGCGATAAATCAAGCGAAAGTGAGGAAGCCGATAAAATTTCGGTCAATGTGAGTACTTGAAGACGCGTGATAGGCGTGAAGGCGCGCTGAGCGAAATGGCGAGACGCGCGGAAGGAAGGTGGAAGGCCGGAGGCAGATATGAGGATGAAAGGGCGGGATGGGGGAAGGGATGTGGCAGGACGAGAAGAAGGGGATGGCGAAGACAGAAGATAGGAGATGATGATGATGATGATGATGATGATGATGATGATGATGATGATGATGATGATGATGATGATGATGATGATGATGATGATGATGATGATGAGGTGCTTACCAAAGTCAAGTTTGGTAGAGACTGGTTTTGCCTCGACAAAGTCGGACTGGCCAACGGAGTTCTTTGCTGCCACCATGAAGACATAGGACTTGTTGAGCTGAAGACCTTCAATGGGCGTGGAGAGTTGAGTGGTCTTAGTGACTGGCTTTCCGGCGCGCATGGATGCTTCACGCATTTCCACCACGTATTCCAGAGTACTGCCTGGCTCACCACCAGGGAACTCTGGCTCCTGCCATTGGAAGATCACGCGCTCACCGGTGTTATCAGTGACCTGCGGATTGCGTGGTGGTGAGGGCTTATCCAGCACTATCAAGTGCACCGTAACAGTCGATTCACCCAGCTCATTAGCAATCACCACAGTATAGTCACCGGCATCCTCACGTTTCACTTTACCCAGAGGAAGCGATGTCAGTCCAGGAGCAACGTCTGGCTTAAAGCGTGGCCTTGTTGGCTGACTGCCCTCCACTGGCGACTTCCAGGTCCACTCCACTGTCGGTTTCGGACTTGCCATGAAGGGCACCTCAACGACCGTTGAAGCGCCTGCCTTCAGAATAATTGTGTCCTCGAATTTCTCTGATAGACGAAGCACCGGAGCCACTGAGTGAGACAAGAAGACAAAGAAGTCAATAAAACATGGCCTACTCATCGTCCCCATCCCCCCTTCCCCCACATAGTACATTAACGCATCCGCATTGGCATCCGCATTGGCACAAGTCTTTTCATCTCAATCCCTACATAACTACCTACCTACATACCTTCCTTCCTTCCTTCCTTCCGTCCAACCAGTCTACCTACCTACCTACCTGCCTACCTTAATACCGACCTGCATACTGTGTGTATGCATCCATTCAGTTGATGGAAGCTCATGCATTTGCTGCCAGGACAATGCTCCATTGTGCACTGCTTGTCCTTAGACTGGCTGCTGCCATAGTTGAGTCCTTGAAGTGGTGGACATGGAGGAGGAGCAGGAATGAGTACTCTGTCTGGGCAGGATCGGTCAGAGTGCTGATTTGCGCATGTAGTGGATACTGCTGAGAGGTGGCTGGGTGGGTGGAGGGGTGTAGGCACACCAATCACTTGCCCGCTCTCTCCTTCTACTCATACTCATCCTGTCCCACCAAGTGCAAGACGACTGCAGTTGCAATTCAGCTTGCCTGATGTGCTGCCTCACCAGACCTCCCTCCCTCCCTCCCTCCCTCCCTCCCTTCCTTCCTTCCCCTGCCACCCACCCACGCACCCACATACATGCATACGTGCTGACTCCCAATCCATACACAAACCGCATCTCATTCCAACACACCTCGCATGCATGACCAGCCTCCCTTATCGCTCTGACACTGCATAGCCGCCCACTCTGGAAGGTCCCTCTATCTATAGTGTCCCTCTGCATGCCACAGCATTCCCAAATCTCCCTGAAGTAGGCGGGGGAGGAGGGGGAGGTGGTGGTGGTGTTGGCAGGCGGGATTTCAGAAGGACTTGGGCAGAGAGAGAGAGAGACAGCGAGAGATGAAGCATGCATTGAAAAAGAAGGACTTACGCCTCATCTGCACGCCACCGGTACTGGCAATATTCTCCACTTGAATTGTGTACTGACCCAGGTCTTCGTCGGTGAGTTTTGCAAAGTTGATTCGGTGCACAGTGCAGCCCTTGTCCTCCTCAATAGCAATGTGAGTCGGCAAACGCATGGGCAGTGGCTTGCCATCCTTCAGCCATTTAACTGGCTCACGTGGACGTCTGGAGAGTTCACATTCCAAGGAGACGGGTTCGGTTGGCGCCTGCGTCAACACTATTTCCGGCAGTTCTCGCACAAATTCCAGTGGAATGCCTACACAGAGACAGAGCGAGAGGGAGAGAGGGGGGTGGCAATGAGGGGGTGCTGAGTGTAATGCCTCTACTGTAGGCAGGTATGTGTGTGCTTGCGGGAGGAGGGCAGGGCAGGGCAGGGCAGGGCAGTGCGTGGGTGGGTGGGTGGGCTGCGCAAATATGCAACATCTGCATAGTAATATATGTAGGTATGTGTGGGTGTGTGTGTGTGTGTGAGGATGGCTTGGGAGTGAGTTGAAGAAGAAGGGAAGAGGTGAGGATGGAGAGGAGGAGGAGGAGGAGTAGGGGTAGTCAGATGAGAGAATGGAAAGCCAGACCTACCAAGGTGTACACTGTTGGATGGCTCCGAGGGCTTGCTCTTGCCGGCCTTGTTCATGGCTGTGACGCGGAATTCGTAGTCAACAAACTCCTTCATGCCATCGGTGCGTAGGGTACAGTGGGTCTCGGTCACCTTCGTAGGCAGAGGAACTTCCTGCCAGCGAGTACTATCCTTCGGCTTCATCTCCACAGTGTACTCATTCATCACGTCTTTGGGCAGAGGCTTGTCTGCTGGCAGTTCCCAAGTCAGTTCGATGGTCTGATCGGTGGGTTTGGCACTCTTGGGATTGACAGTGGCCTGAACGTTGATGGGTGTTGGAGGTGGACCTGAAAGTGCAGAAGGTTACTTGTGCGAGTGAGAATAGTGGCAACACAGCCATCACCAGGAAGGCAACCAGACATCCACTAGGAGCAGGAGAATGATGTGGTGTCGGTGGTGATGGTGATGCTTGGTAGTAGTGGCGGTGTCTGTCTTGGTGGCGGTGGAGATGGCGGTGGATGTGTTCTTTGTGAAAGACGAGCAGGAGGAGGAGGAGGAGGAGAAGGGGATGGGGAATATGGAAGATGATGATGATGATGAGGTGCTTACCAAAGTCAAGTTTGGTAGAGACTGGTTTTGCCTCGACAAAGTCGGACTGGCCAACGGAGTTCTTTGCTGCCACCATGAAGACATAGGACTTGTTGAGCTGAAGACCTTCAATGGGCGTGGAGAGTTGAGTGGTCTTAGTGACTGGCTTTCCGGCGCGCATGGATGCTTCACGCATTTCCACCACGTATTCCAGAGTACTGCCTGGCTCACCACCAGGGAACTCTGGCTCCTGCCATTGGAAGATCACGCGCTCACCGGTGTTATCAGTGACCTGCGGATTGCGTGGTGGTGAGGGCTTATCCAGCACTATCAAGTGCACCGTAACAGTCGATTCACCCAGCTCATTAGCAATCACCACAGTATAGTCACCGGCATCCTCACGTTTCACTTTACCCAGAGGAAGCGATGTCAGTCCAGGAGCAACGTCTGGCTTAAAGCGTGGCCTTGTTGGCTGACTGCCCTCCACTGGCGACTTCCAGGTCCACTCCACTGTCGGTTTCGGACTTGCCATGAAGGGCACCTCAACGACCGTTGAAGCGCCTGCCTTCAGAATAATTGTGTCCTCGAATTTCTCTGATAGACGAAGCACCGGAGCCACTGAGTGAGACAAGAAGACAAAGAAGTCAATAAAACATGGCCTACTCATCGTCCCCATCCCCCCTTCCCCCACATAGTACATTAACGCATCCGCATTGGCATCCGCATTGGCACAAGTCTTTTCATCTCAATCCCTACATAACTACCTACCTACATACCTTCCTTCCTTCCGTCCAACCAGTTTACCCACCTACCTGCCTACCTTAATACCGACCTGCATACTGTGTTTATGCATGCCCTGTTCAGGGATGCGTTGCCTGCCCCCGCGAGGGGGAGGGGGCTAGAAAAGGTGCCCTACAGATCGCTGGGATCAACGCTGTCAGTATGGTGGCCGTGGCCGCAGACAAAAAACACGCGGTGGATACAGCCAAAATCGAAACAACAGCAACAACAACAACAATCACTCTCTTCCTCTTCTGGCCTATTCTTCTTCTTCTCCTACTCCTACTCTTCGCCGCCGCAGTCGCCAGACTGGCAGGGGGAGCCCACTCGCTCTGGCAGCCTGGAATTTTCGTTCCTTTTTAGACAATCCGAGGAGCAACCGACCGGAACGGAGGACAGCGCTAGTGGCACGAGAACTGGCGCGCTACAAGATGGACATCGCCGCACTCAGCGAGACCCGATTCTCCGAACAAGGCCAACTGGAGGAGGTGGGTGCACGCTACACCTTCTTCTGGAGTGGTCGACCCAGGGCAGAGCGACGTGACGCGAGTGTCGCCCTTGCCATCCGGAGTGACATCGTGGGACGACTGCTCTGTCTGCCGCAGGGCATCAACGATCGCCTGATGAGCCTCCGTCTGCCTCTCCGGGGTGGGGGCAAATTCGCCACCATCATCAGCGCCTACGCTCCGCCGATGAGCAGCCCCGACGCCGCCGCAAGAGACAAATTCTACGAGGACCTGCACGCCCTATTGGCGACTGTGTCGAAGGCGGACAAGTTGATTGTCCTTGGTGACTTCAACGCCCGCGTCTGCACAGACCATACTGCCTGGAGGGGAGTGCTGGGTCCTCGCGCTCTCCGCGGCTCCAACGACAATGGTCTGCTGCTCCTCCGCACCTGCGCAGAACACCGCCTCATCCTGACGAACAGGTTCTTCTGTCTGCCGGAGCGAGAGAAGGCCACCTGGAGGCATCCTCGGTCGCGTCAGTGGCACCTGCTGGACTATGTCCTCGTCCGGAGGCGAGATCAGCGGGACGTGCTGGTGACGAAGGCGATCGCGGGTGCTGACGGGTGGACCGACCATCGCCTCATCATCTCGAAGATGCGTATTCGCCTACAGCCTCGCAGGAGACCACAAGGTAAGCGACCTCCAGGTAAGCTGAATGTTGCTTTGTTGTCTTTGCCCGCTCATCATCTTCATTTCAGCAATGAGCTAGCTCAACGGCTAGACAACCTTCCTATCACTGCCGACGCCGCCGCTGCCGAGAACGCCTCCGTGGAGAACCGCTGGTGTCAACTGCGAGACACGGTCCAGTCGACGGCGCTCGCCGTCCTCGGTCGCGCTCCCCGCCAACACCAGGACTGGTTCGACGACAACGACGCCGC
>CACRXP010000564.1:342806-364589 GCA_902702965.1 Spirometra erinaceieuropaei
AATGGATTCCAAGGTTGCAAGAAAGTCCAAATAGTTCGAGTCGGAAAAATTGTACTTCAATCCCTTGGATAGCACACTCTCTTCCGTTGTCGTGAGGACTCTGGAGGATAGATTTACGACTTTCTTTGAAAACTGCTGGGCTGTATCTGCTTTCTGTGAAATGGTCATCCATTTTCTGTCTAAATTACTCCTCTTCTTTTGTCTTCCGACTTCAGAAACGTGTGAAATCGTGTCGTTCAGCGATTCAAATAGGTGCAAAGGAAGCTGGTCTCGACAAAATTGTGTGTATATCAGAGGGGAGGCGACATAGTCTCGATAGTAGATTGTTACAGAACTGTTTCGAGCTTGTTTGTCCTCATTTAGCCAACCATAGCCCTGACCACCAGCTGGGACCGGGAACATAATTATGCGCTCACACACCTGGCACAGCAGGTTCGTTAAGATGTGACACCCTCGACGGCGAGCTAAATCTGGACACCAGAGAAAGTTCTAAATCAAGAGTGTTGACTTGTATGAATTGATCTGGGAGTACATTCTTTGTTGTCAATCTTTTTAAATCCCATTAAAGCAATCTTTTCTAAATGCGGCATATTTACGGACATCGGCCAATAATTTTATTTGCATATGACTAGTAATCTTGTTCCTGTCTTTCATTTATGCATTCCCGCGTCAGCCAAGGATGCAAATCAAGACCAACCATTGGGGCGTCGGCTCCATTTAAACGGATGGCGCATTTACAAGCCCATTTTTCGATTAGAGCAACGACGCAGTCCAAGGGGTGTGGGCTTCGTGAGCAACGAAAACAATTTCCTAACTTTTCAAGGAGAAGTTTATGCGTCAACATTATTCAAAAAGCTGTCAAATTTAGCTTTTAGGCCGACCTGTCAATACAACCAACATGTTAGCATGGATTGATTCGGTCGAAAGCCGAAGACGTTTGGCAACCAACGATATCAAGAAAAGAAGAAATATTGATCTCAGAGTGCCCGCCAATAACTGGATCTGATCTACTCCGTATAATTACATACATCAATTGGTGAGCATAAGTTCTCGGGTTCTTGAGTCGAACCCGGGATCTAAAATTGCAAGACTTAGAAGTGAGAACTTGTTGAGAGGACGGTTCTCAAGATTGATGTCTCCGCTAAATAACATACTATGGATTTCACTCCAACTTAAATGTTATACCATCAAACATGATGGTACGCGCACCACATACGCAAAATCACAACTAGGAGTTCAGGGGAACCTCGGTCTACACATGAAGTAGGGGGGACACTGACGTTAGTTTCTCTGTGTCTCTACTTTAGTCCTTACCCGGCCACGATAACGTAAATCAACTAATATACGTCGGAAGATCATCTGTCAAGATTAACCGTTTGGTTGCTGTGACAGTTGTGGATGCCTTCAATGCTGCTACGGCGTCTTCAAAAATCAGAACCATGCCGCGAAATTTAATGACACAGTAAAAGGGGACAAAATTAATGACAGGAAACAACAAACCCCGCGACACACGGGATTGCTGGTACGTACTTACGTACAAACGTACGATTGGCCTGCTAAGAAATTTAATTTGCCGCTAAATTGTCGATTCTCCGATGTGAAACGTTTAAACAAGGCAACCCATCAATGTTGCACTGGTAAAAAAAACTCCCGATTTCTGTGTCGAGGAGACACGAACACAGTTCTATATTCTTCGGTGGAATCCTGTATGGTTTCATTTTCTTGACGAGGAAATGTGTTTCTGACACGTAGAGCAGAAGTTTTTCGCTTGGCAAACTTGAGAGATCCGCGTTGATGATTGAAGGGATAAGTTTGGCCCACTGGAACAGGCTTTTCGGACCACTGACATTTTGGAGAGCTCGGTCGGCTTATCACTGTCAAAGGGCAAATCGCACTTAACAGACCAGAAGTTTTTGATGGTATGATACGCCGGTCGACCACATACTGATCTACCTTTCTTTTCTCTCGCCGCTTCGGCCTTTAGAGGAATGTTTGTCGAACTTTTAATTTGCATGCTTCGTGACTTACCACCTCGCAGTGGGGAGGCGATTAAATCAATGCCGGGGGTTGTTTGGTCTAGCGGTTATTTTACTTCATCGCCAAATGAACTCCTCATCTGTCTCTCTCCTCATGGCCTTCATAGGTTCAAAGTGGTGGCTTGCACTTAGTAGGCTGCTGGGCCTTTAAACTTAACAACCGGAGATCTCTTTAGCTGTCGCAGTACTTTGGCTGGTTGGGGACTGCGAAAAATGTCTAGTCTACTCCCCTTGATCACGGCAGTATTCTTACTACTTACGCGTATCCCTCTGCTGCTCAGAGACTTCTGGAGCATGGGGGGATATACGGTGTATAGCCCGTAGGGCTGTCCAATTGTGGGCGCACGTAACCATCGCTCACTTTCTTGCTGGTGTTTACTGCGCCTAGCGTCTATTAACTGACACCTATTTGTCAAATTTGGCTTTTCGAAGCTAGGTTCTGCCTAGCTCCAAGCGACGGCAATCCCCTTGACCGGCGGTCTAAACCAGGTGAGAGTACCCGTGTGTGAATCTCAGCACACGGTGTCTCGGCTCCGCTGGCCGGACGGACGGATGGATCAACGCGTCGGTGTCCCCGAGACGGGATTTCATCTGTAGCACCTCGCGAGGCCATATGGCAAGTGAGCTCCCAGGCAAGCGAACATTGCTCTACCGTCCTTTACTTGGCTTGCTTTTGCTTGCTTGTCTTCTGTCTGCTTGTTTGTATTTGTCCTTGTTAAAAGCCAAATTTCGTTTCGTTGAATTTCCTCTGTCCGCATTTGCTTTTGCTCTTTCTTTCCTGCTTGCCCTTCGTCTATTTGTGTCTGTTTGTCTTTGCTGTGCACTAACAGCCGATCTTCTGAATCTGTTTTCTCACAGCTTTTATTTCAGCAACCAGTTGGCCTAAACAGGGACAAGAAAGCTCTGCATCCCGTCTCTCTACTCTTCCCCACTCCCCACCCCTCAAATCTTACGGCGATGTCCTAGGCAGGAACAGGCTAATTCGGGTCGTTCTCCCACCAAAGAAACGTCGTGGCCCATGGTGGAGTTGGCAGCCTCTTGCGATGACTGAGCAGCCCTATTTAAATAGAGCACTGATCACCCGAATGAGAGGGAAGAGGCTAGAAAGGGCACCATAAACAAATGCTGGGGACCCACGCCGTCTGCAGGCTGGCCGTGACAGCAGATGCAAAACCCACAGTTGAAACTGTCAAACACGAAACCGCACTCTTTGTCTTCTGTCTCCCCCTCGCCGCCCTACCCCACAGGCTGGTAAGGTGAGTCCGCTCCCTCTGGCAGCCTGGAATGCTTGTTCCCTTTTCGACAATCTGGTCAGCAATCGATAGAAATGGAGGACGGTGCTAATGGCTCGAGAACTGGAGCGCTACAACGTGAACATTGCCGCACTCAGCGAAACCCCCTTTTCCGAACGAGGCCAACTGGGGGAGATGGTGCCGACTACACCTTATTCTAGAGCTGCCGTCCCAAGGCAGAGCGACGACACGCGGGTGTCGCATTTGCCAGTCAGAACGACATAATGGGACGACTGCCTTATTTACGGCAGGGCATCAACGATCGACTGATAAGCCTCCACGGGCATGTCCGAGGAGTCGAATTCGCCACCGTCATCAGTGCCTACACTCCGCCGATGACCAGCCCTGGCGTCGCAAGGGACAAATTCTACGATGACCTGCACGTTCTCCTGGCGACTATGCCGGAGGCGGATAAGTTGATTGTCCTTCGTGACTTCAACGCCCGCGTCGGCACAGATCATGCTGTCTAGAGAGCAGTGCTGGGTCCCAATGGTCTTGACGGCTTCAGTGACAATAGCCTGTTCCTCCTACGAACTTGCGCAGAATACCGGCTCATTCTGACCAACATCTTCTACCGCCTCCCGATGTGAGAGAAGGCCACCTGGCCATACCCTCGGTCGCGTAAATGGCTCCTGCTGGACTCTGTCCTCGTTCGGATGCGAGATCAGCGGGACGTGCTGGTGAAAAAGACAATCCCTGGTGCGGACGGGTGGACCGACCGCCGCCTCGTCATCTCCAGAATGCGTATTCGCCTGCAGCCTCGCAGGTGACCTCAAGGTAAACGACCCCCACGTAAGTTAAATATTGCGGCGCGCCCATGTGGTGCACATGGACGACGAGCAGTTACCCAAACGTATTTTATATGCAGACGTCGCCGCGGGCTCCCACTGATAAGCAGGTCAAGTCCGACGCTAGAGGGATACCCTGAACATTTCCCTGAAGTGTTTGCCAAACGACCTGGGCAACTAGGAAGCTTTCGCCCTGGGCCGACCGACTTTGAGGAGAGCAGTGAAGACCGACGCGGGGATCTACGAAGCCAATCATATCATCGCCGCCAAAGCCAAGCTCGAAGCTCATAAATCTCAACTGCCCGCCGCTCAACGCCAACAATCAACCGCCCGCGACCTGCCCACTATGCCAGCGGACGTTCCTTGTACCAATCAGTCCGACTGGGCATCTTCGTACCAAATAAAGCACCCGAACGACACTACCCGATGTCATCTTGTACACCTGCACCTCTCATCTCACGCCGACACTGACCGCACTCTTGAACCTCCATTGTCATCCCCTCCAACGCCACAACATTCGCTGTGACGGCTCCTGTACACACCGCTACTGCACTAAACCCTAACATACCGTCAAACATCAGTCTCACTACCGCCAACACCAGCGATGTGTGCTCGGTCCATACCTGTCCCTATTGCGACCGCACCTCCACCTCACAAATCGATCCGGTCGGTCACTTGCGAATCCATCGCACAGAGGCCGACGAAGCAGTACCTGGAGCAACCACACGCACTCGCCGTATCCGCCTCAACTGACTACACTGCACACACACGCATTCACTCACTGCATGGGCCTTCTAGGGCACATATCCATCCACGAGAGCGGAGGTCACCGTGGTCTCGAAACACCTCGCACATCCTGCACACACACCATAACTGGCCCAACCCACACATCGACGCCCACCGCGCCCACCACCAGAAATTCCACCACTGCCACAATCTCCGAAACCGACACTGACACCGTCGACTTTTCCTGCCCATACTCTCCCCAAACATTCACCTCACGTATCGGCCTGGTCGGTCACCTTCGAATTCCTGGCATAGACACTGGCGAACCAGTGCCTGAAGCACATACAGAGGCCGATGTATCAGCCTTAGTTTATTCAGTTTATCCAGTTTATTTGGTAAGGGTAATAGGCAAAGCCTTTGAGAACTCTATGTATTACATGTCAGCCCGTTAGAAGAAACTGTACACGAACAATGAAAGTATTCGCTATTAAAACAGTACTTGATTCATTTTAGTAACATTGTCGGAGAGAAAAAATTACGGTGTCTCGGAGTATTTAGTTCAGATTCAGACTGTCGAGGGAAAACAGGGGACACAAATAATCATCCAAGAATTTCTTGAAGAGTTGCAGAGACGTCGCCTCCACGACTAACTGAGGGAGACCGTTCCATTTCTCCATTAAGCTTTGCGTGAAAAATTCAGAACGAAGATTCAGTCTGGACATCGTTGTCCGTAGCTTCATCCAGTGACCACCAAGAATGGGTGAAAGGTGCCACTGAAACATGTCCTCAAAGCCAAGTTCATGCTCAAGGTCATGTATTATCTTGTAGACGAGGATAAAATCACCTCTTTGTTGCCCGCAACACAAAGGGAGTAAATAAAGGCAAGTCAGTCTGTCTGTGTAAGATTGGTTTTTTAGACCGTTTACCAGCTTTGTTGTACGAGGTTGTAGCCGTTCGAGGCATGCTTTGTCCTTTACTAGTCATTACCGCCATGCTTGTAGGCCATCTTCTAAGTGGGGACGAACAAAGGTGCCGTAAACTCTCCCAAAAGGGTCTTGGTCAAAGGTTACGAACGTCCTTTTGATTGCATGGTGCACTCCCATGGCGTTTTTGGCCGCCCTATGGCACTGCAGTGTAGGTTTCACGTTGTTCTGTGCCCAAACCCCGAGTTCCTTCTTTGAAGATTCTTAGGGGAGTCTTATATCATTCAGGTGATATGTCCTCAAGCTTTCATTTGAATGAGAGTTGGATGGACGCAGATGAAAGGCAGCACACTTCTTCGCATTGAAATCCAGAAGCCATTTCTCCGACCAAGTTTTCAGTCGATGCAGATTTTTTGGGGATTCTCTGGTCGTAAAAACTCTTAATGACTTGCCAGAGCTTAACGTCGTCAGCAATCTTTATTTTGTCGCAGTGGAGTTCCTGAAGTCCATCATTTACATAAAGAATGAAGAGAAGTGGTCCCAGAGGTGAGCCTTGAGGCCCACCACTGGTCACGTTCACCCATTCTGACATATCATCCCCGATACAGACGTGCTGTCTTTGACCAGCCAAAAACACCCTTATCTATTTCAGAAGATCTCCCCGGATGCCAATGGCGCTCACTTCGTGAAGAAGGCGTTGGTGCGGGACAGTGTCGAAAGCTTTGTGGAAATCGATATACACGACATCGACCTCAAAACCCTCTTCTAGAACCCTGGTCCAGATCTCCAGACAAGCTAGCTTATTTGAGAGGCAGGAACGCCCTCTCCGGAAGCCATACTATAAATCCTGCAAGATGTTAGTTTCTTCACAAAATTGCCGTATATTACTTATTACTAAAACTTCCATCATTTTGCATGAGAGGCAAGTTAAGCTAATAGGCCTCAAGCTGCTTGCTGCCATCCAACTACCTCCCTTATGTAAGGAAACGGGGTTGTTTGTCTTCCACTGTGAGGGCAACCTTCTTGTTATCATCGACAGCTGAGAGTCCAAAGAGGCTTTGAAACCTCCGTTGATAGCTCCTTAAGTATTAGCCCAGGAATTCCGTCTGGTCCAGGAGACTTATCTGGTTTTATTTGACTGAGGATGCGTTTCTCTTCTTCGACGAAAAAGGCGACGGTTTCAATGATGGTAGCATCTTGGCGCATTTGAAGCTCCCGGCTGTCTCGGTCCATTTCAAACTGCTGATTGTCTTCTGAGGACTCCTCCGTAAAAACCGACTGAACGAAATAAGACAGTAATTGCACTTTCTGTGGCCCCGTAACGTCGCTTGACCTGGGCAGCGTTGTTCGAGTGCTGCAGCACTTCTGCCACGGATCTGCGTGCTAGTGAAGACGGCCGGCGTCCCTTCCTCTCGCTACCGCGGACGCCCCCCTCCCATTATGCACAGTCGCTCTCGTCTCTCTCTCTCTCTGTATCTCTCAACGTCGAATCACCTCTCGGCCCTTCCCTGCAGTTGCCCACAGCGCTGCATCCCCACCGACTGTTTAGCTAGTATGTCAGGGTCACCTTCCATCCAGACGGGTAGCCTATCCGCTGTTTCTCTTTCCACGTGTACACTAACGTTTATCATATGCATTCGCCTTATCCATGTCGTTCTATTAAACTATATCACATACTTAATGTACCTTCTTCTCCCGCGTTTTAATGAGTTTCAGGAGTTGCTAACAGATCTTTTCATATCTACCTCCGTCAGGATCTCTTCTCAACGTTTCCTTACTTTGATGTGGGATACCCTTGACGTCCTCGGTCGCAACAGCCATTCAACTAATAAGTTTCCGAGGCTATCCTTTAGACACGCAATTTCGTCCCTATATTTCCTCCTACTGCGGATGTACCCGTAAAACTTCTTGGGACACGTAATGGATTCTACGATCAGTCGACGCTCGAAAGAAGTCCTAGCAACCCCGTATTTGTTTGAGGCATTTATTGCGCTAATTCTTATATTCGGCGAATGACATTGGATCTCGAAGATGCAATTACTTTTTCTCCAGACTCTGTTTCTTCTTCATGGTCTGTTTGTCGTCACATTGACCCACGGAGGTCGCGCACATGTCCTCATTGCACCCGCACATCCCCCGCCGCATGGGCCTAATGGGCCACATGCGCATTCACGAAAACCTGCGGTAGACAACTGTCGGTTACACCACACAATCACATCCTCCCCCACCTTCATCAAACTACATCATCACCCACCAAATGCACCCAATTGCCATCTCCCATGCAAGTAGGGAGTATGCGTCTCGGCTCCGTCTCCGTGCGGCCCATCTGCTGTCTGTGTGGTTCGAGGCTGAGGCAATCATGGCGCGTCAAGTCGCGGGACTTGGAAGGCTGCTGAAGGACGCCTCAAATCAGTCCACACGGTATACCCATTTGTGTGCGCACGTGGAGAGGGGCGGACTGATGGGCGAGGGGCCAAGCTGACGCGGCTCCTTCCTAAAGTGACCTACGGTACTTTCACGCATGTGAGATATACGACGCCCAACCTTCCATTGTATTAAATCCCAGTGCTCGTGTTTTTGGGGCCAGGTCGTGCACGTAGTGCGTGCAGATATGTTTACCAGATATGTCAGCCGCTGCGCCCATTCGTGTACTTATCAACTGACCGGCTCGAACAGTGACTGGGGCCTGGGAATGGGAAGGAAGAGTGTGGTCGACGACTCAGCGCATTTTCCTCACTATAAACAATCTGACGGTGTGTTGAAAGCCGCGACTTCGGAGACTGACAGCTGATGGGATAACTTGGTCCTCGCAGTCGGTCAGTGTTGGGTGTTTGTGCGGAGTTGCCGGCTGGTGATTTAGGAGTCAGGTTGCAATGACTTCTTCTTAATATGGTCTTTATGAGACTCCCAATCCGTGTGACCCGAGCCAGGTGTGACAGCAGCTCACCTCGCACCAACCTCCCTTGCTGTCGGTTAAAATCCTAGTCCTTCTTCTGTGACGACTAGGGGGTGCGCATTGGGACGCCGAGTTGCGGGTTTGGTCGTGTCATCCACCTGAGCCCTTCCCCGTCGCCAGTCTTCTCGACTCTGTCTTGACATTGGTTCCAGGTGGGGAAGGAAGGAGCGAGTGCGGTAGATGGTGAGGTGGTCTGCTATAGCTATAAACGAAGTCGCGCACAAGTCACCGTACCTGCTTAAACTAGCTGCGGAACACACTGTGGACATAGTCGGAGACGACGGTCAAACTATCCAGTGGTGGATGAGTGGCCAGTTTAGACGGGCCCTTTAACTTTGTCTGCGACTGAGTACCACCCCATCTCCGGTTATCCTATGTCTTTCCAATGGACTCAGGAGGTTGAGGAAGGAAGAACAACGGCAGATACAGCATTAATCTGCTACAACTATAATCTGATTCACGTGAACTCGCTGTCCTTTACCCACCATAATATAAGGCACACTGGGGACATTATCGTTCGTAAACGTCCAACTGTTGTCGGGTTATTCAACCGATTTGGAATGACTGCTTACCCCCCCACCTCTTCTCTAAGTAACGGGCCATATCCCATGAAACGAAATGGATCATGCCACAGCCTGCTATGTTCACGACCTACAACTTCCGTACAGAGCCGGTGTCATTATCCGTACTGACATTTTTCTGAAAATTCCTAGTCCTGAAGAATATTCTTGATTCCAGAACTGCATTTGACTTGCATTGCAAGTTGAGGGGAGGGGCTCCACGCCCCTTGATCCGTGATGCACACACGTATGTTAATTCTGTTAATACCTATAAAGTGGCATTCGCCATAAGCAATAATATGAATATTAGACATTCTACATACTAGCGGTGCCATTAGTCACGAAAAAAGATTGTTGGCGTTAGCGGCAGTGCTGTTGGTAACTATAATGCATGAAAAAAGTAGTAGTAGTAGTAGTAGTAGTAGTAGTAGTAGTAGTGGTAGTAGAAACGGTAACAGCAACATTGATAATAATAATAGCAGCAGTTGTAGCAATGGAAGCAGGAGGAGGAGTAGGGGGAGAACAACTCATGCAATAACTTAGATTTTGTTATCATGCTTTCCTTTGCATCGCATTTCGAGGAATCCGGGAGTTTATTCGATCCCATTGCTGCCGCGTAAAGAAATTTTAAACGACTGTAAAACCATAACTGTCTAACTTTCCAGAAGCCTTAATGGCTATAAACAAACTAAGGTACGTCACTACTAAAGTTTAATGTCAAATTATAATTGTGACAATAACGAATGGACGAGTTATGTTTGATGTCGTCCCTATACTGACCGCTTTTATTAGAGCGATGTCAGTAAAGCGGAGACCTTTCGTGTGTGAAGTCGTAAGCAAACTAAATGTCATGCGAGAAGACAATGTTGTTCCAGCCGCTCTTCCCTCGCGCCCTCTGGATTCTCCCCCAGCGTAAGAACGAATAAAAGATATAACTTACGTTTCTCACTACCTGTGTTCAATCACTATGTAAACTTCAATATTTTCGTAAGTACAGTAGCCGTATTACGTGGGAATGGGCCCATATGACCCTCCCCTGCCACATGCAAAGGACAGAATTATATAAGTCATTATAGTCCCTTTGTTAAGGAAGTAAGGTTTCGCCCTTGAGCTCCCTACCTACATACAAAAATAACAACAAAATCAACCTCTACACCAGAAGTTCTGGAGTTGTATAGTCATCGGTAAACTTGAGCCTGGCTCAAACGGCCACCATGGGCGCAATCTTGATTATACGCACCGTAGGTTCCCAGTATCTAGTTTGTTTTTAACGCTTCGAAATTTTCTGAAATAGCCATCGTCTCAGGGAGGCCGTTCCAAGCCCCCAGCGATCTCCTGTAAAAAGGGGCTCCATCGGACGTCCGTCTGGACCAATTTCCCTAGCAGTTTAAAATTGGTGATCACACGGACTCCCCGTCCCAACAGACCCGACGAAGTCATCAAGCTGTCAGGCACACACATGGCCTCTGAATATCCGTTAGGTTTGAATGGGGTCACCACGTAGTTGCCTGTAACTGAGAAGAAATATATTAAGTTCAAACGGTCTGGCTTCGTAAGGCATACGGCTAAGTTTCATGACCATCTTCGTAGTCCTCACCTGTCCTCGTTTCAGTCGCTGATAACCCCTCTTCAACCACTTACGCCAGGTCTAGACGGCATGCTATAAATGAAACCGAACGAATGTTCCGCAGGCTGTATCTAACGGTCCCTAGTCAATTTGGGCAAACGTTTGCTTTGGCGCAAGTAGTACCTATGCCTCGCGTTTGGCTGCCTTTAGATAATGTGATGGTTGTTTGAATGAGGGGTTATTGAAACACCGCGGCCCTTCTATTTCTCGGCACCTGAAAAACCTCCCTACCAAGGAGAGGTATCGGAAGTAATAATTCTCCTCAATGGTCCTTCTGGCAAAACGTCATGGAATCACACATTTTCCAACACTAAAATTTAAAATCGAACAAGCAGACCAGATGCTAAATCCGCCGGTCATGAGGAGCATCTCTATCTGCGTAAGATATGATGACTGTCCACACTTTGACATCGCTGGTTCACATGACCGTGCTGAAACCGAGGTTGTCGACAGGATCTTTGAAGAAGACTAGAAAAAACTGTAGCCCTAAAACCGAGTCCCGAGACTACCATTTAAAACGGAGGTTAGAGTTGACCTCCAAGAGCCAGCGCATACCGTTTTCGACCTCTCTGTGGAAACGTCTGCTATCCATATCAGCCGTCTTCATATTATTTCAGTTTCAGAAAGTTAGTAGATTACAAGTATTTTGAACGCCTTTCGAATTCATTATAGATGGCGTCGACCCCACCATCCTCGTCCACTGTATGAGTCCATTGCTCCGTCGGGAACAATAAACCGGAAAGAAAAGATCATCTCCGTTCAAAGTCATTTTGGAGCCCGTCGAGTAAATGGTTTTCCTCCGAGGGCTCCCTGGTCACATACTTACATGTGGTTTTTATTATTTTACATCAAATACAGCTTATGCTGGTGGGTATACAGCTGTTCATATTAGTTTGAGCCCCACCCTTGAATATCAAACAGATATTGTATGTTTTCCATTCAAATAACATTCCTTCTAATTTAAATTATGGATGGAGGGTGTTCGCCAGGGGGGGGGTTTGGAGGGGTGGTTTCAGATCAGATCAGATCAGATTTATTAAGGGAAAAGTAGGCGAACGCCTTTGAACTCCCTTTTGGTTATAATAACGTCATAAAAAAACAATGTGTAAGGCAAGTGTGAAAAAAATTAGGTAAGTAATTACATACAACAAGCATTCGTCACTGGTATGAATTTGTCTGTGAATGCCTTCTGTGTCAAGATTGTACAATATCCAGTACGGCAATGAATGGACCAAGTNTTAAATTACTTCTATTTAACTTTATGCAAATGGATTCATATTCTAGGTAGCGGGTACGTGTTTGTTCAAATACCTAAATTTGCATATGCTATTAACCCAAAATCTACTTACTTTGACGGTCTTTGCGAATAAGCTGGCATCCTTGTATCGAAATATCTGTATCCGAGATTTCAGTTTTAATTCACTTCTCCATTATGGCAACAGGATCAAGGGTTCTTTATGAGATGAATGTATAGATTCTATCGATTTGTGGACGAGAATCTGAGCATTTATGTACAAACTTCTTAACTTAACCCGAGTAACTCGGGGATACTGGCGTCTGATCACATCATGGGATTGAATTGAAAAGTCTTCTGGGGTTGATCTAGACTGACTGGTGTCCGTTATGCCTAAAATGATAGAGTTATAGGCCCTCCCCAGAAAAATGGTCTCTGTGTATCTCTGATTCCTTCTTTAGTATTTTGAGATTGCTCTCGCCCAGTCTGAACCTTTTCAGGACATCCCCTTAAAATCTTCTCAATTTCCCCCGCCTGCCGGTGAAAAAAATCCCCCTGAAATAAACCTTTTGGTAGGTATTTCCGAGTGCGGTTTTCCCGTCAAGCAGTAGCTGTGCTTGTTCTTCATTTTCAAAGAATAGTTTGAACGTTCTTAGCTAGTCCAACTCATCATTAGGTTTTTTCGGCACATCCTGAAATCTATTAGTACGGTTAGTTTCTTTTCACCTACTAAGAGGGATTCAAAATATTAAAGGAGTTTTTCCGTGCCATGGTGTATCCTGCCATGTTGGGTGTCGGAAGCAGATGATTTAATTTAATTTACTTTATTAAATGCCAGTTTAAAGGCATTGTCAAGGGAAGCGATTAAACACAAATCCGACCAGCAGTGAAAAAAAACTCCTGAAGAATAAAAATATAGTTGATGGTGGTTCTATGGTTTGAAGGGTTCAGGAGGAAAAAACTGCTGGCGGTAGATCTTCGACCGTCAAGAAGGGGGGGGGGGAGGGGGTTGCACGGTATCGGAGATTATCGGACGTCAAATCCTTTCATGAAGTTGGGGATAGTCAAAGTATAGGCGTTGAGGAACAGCTGGTGAGACCGGCCATAGTGTTCAGAGACCAAAAACGCCATCGCTACGGTACAGTCGATCAGTGGATTCAGAACCCAAAATTTGAGGAAGATTTTCTGAGTGCAAAAATCGAGTAATAGTTCTCTTAAATAAAGGATAATTTTGCAGAGTTTTCACACTCATGGGTAGTTTATTCCAAATAGCAATTGCATTTACAGAATAGAACCGACGATATTTAACAGCACGTGCCCGAGGCAGAAATAAGAAGACCTCACAGTGACTGTTACGTCGTGGGTGGATATGATGTCTTGAAGAAGTGAGTGGGTTAACTGTGTGATTATATAAGAGTTTAAATAGCAAAAATAGTCCCTTTTGTAATCTACGGAACCATAAGGGATCAAGGCCCGTAAGCCGGCAACGTTCTTGGTAATACAAATGTCGGTGTTCCGGGGTTAAAATTCTCTTAGTAAAAAAGTGTTGAACGGATTCTATTTTCTTCCGCTCAGAAGCACGCATGAGGCAAAATAAAAACGAACAGTATTCCAGACCAGGTCTAACGTACATAGATAAATAGATAATTTTTTATTAAAGACCCGTCGGGGTCCCATCAACGGCGCATTCTAATGTCCCTAGTTTTGAAGTTTCGGAGGATAAATCCAGTCGTTCTACGTGCTTTGGAGACTATCAAGGCACAGTGCTCCGAGAAATTGAGACTCTTGAAGTATGAATGAGCACATATGCCAAGGAAGAAAAAGGCGCCATGTACGGCACCACTGGGCGAAAGCCTGTAGATCGCTCTTTAGGAGCTCCAGCACGATGTCATGATCTGCAGGCCTATATCGATGTGCAACTTTAAGATCATCGGCATACATGAAAGGCTTACCATTCTGAAATAAATCGGGTACATCATTAACGAAAAGGCAAAATAAAAGCGGGCCGAGTACACTACCCTGAATGACTCCACTCCTCACACGTGTGGGGTTGGAGATGGTATTGGAAATCTTAACTCGTTGTGTGCGAGTGCCCAAATAAGAGGATATAAAATTCAAACGTTTGCCACCTATTCCGAATGATGACAATTTGAAGAGGAGAAGAGCATGGTCAACACGGTCAAAAGCCTTAGTGAAATCGAAATATACTGTGTAAAGTGCAAAACCATTGTGCCTAGATTTGAGAACATAGTCAAAGAAAGAGAGTTTACAGGTGTCACAAGATCGAGCTTTGAGGAATCCATGCTGAGCAGCACTCAGTAAGCTATTCACTGTTAAGTGGCACATCATCTTCTCTTTGACCAATGTCTCTAAGATCTTCGAAACTGCGGAGAGGGTGTTTATTGGCCGAAAGTCATCAAATGATGTAGATTTGCCGTGCTTAGGAATAGGCAAAATGTGGGATTCCTTCCACAAGGTAGGATAGGTTTCAGTTTCAAGAGCAAGATTAAATATCTTGCATAAGAGGGATGGGAAGATCGTGTTTGCAGCGGTTTTTAAAATGCTTACTGGGACACCATCAGGGCCTGGACTATAAGATTGACGAAAACGCCGAATCGCAACAGTCACATCCCACAGAGTGAAAGTTATAGTTTCTAGAACTGCCCCAGTCAATGACTGGATGGTCGGAAGCGGAGTGGTCGAGTCTTCAATAAACGTTTTGGACAGGAAATCATTGAAGCTATCCGCGGTTAACTGGGCATCAACTATGGGATTTCCGAGATCGTCTCGAAGGATGGGATACTGCGTCTTTCTCTGAGTTCGTATTTTTCTAGAGAAAAGTTGCGAGACACTTAACGAATGGTTTTCGGTAAAGTGGACCTCTTCGGCCAGCTATTTTTCTTCAGCCAATCTCTTAGCTCGATCAAAAATATCACAAATCAAGGGCAGGACAAAAACATCGTTCTGAAGATGGAAACGACGATAAAGCCTGCGCAATCTGCGACGAAAGGGTAAGGGTAGGAAAACCTCATCCCCAACATTAATAATTTTCTTACGGGGGACAAAACGAGAAATAAGCGGACCCAAAATTTCGTACACTTTTGCAGTGCAAACATTTACATCCGAACTAAGGAAGAACTCAGTCCAGTCGTAGGAATTAAGGTGTGTTAATAATTCGGTTGAGCGAGTTGATCGGAAATCGCGGAAAAAGCTAAACTTTTGGGACGACATTTCGTCAGCCTCGAATTCCAACGTTGAAACAACTATGTCATGGTCTGAGCCCCCGAGTGGGCCTAGGGATGACACTGACGATGGCAAGCAGCCTCTACAGAAAATTAGGTCAAGTATACTTGAGCCTCGGGTGGGAAAATCAACAACCTGAGTCCACATCCCGACATCCACAGCCTCAAGAAAGTCATCGAACCTTCTGGGGCCTGAAGGCGGAGACCAGCGGACTTCAGGGAGATTAAAGTCACCCGCAACCAGTTGATACTTAAGGCTTAAGTCGGCCGCAGCATGAAATGCCTGTGAGAGTAAGCGATCAAAATTGTCATTGGCGTTGGGAGGGCGATAGACGCAGCCAACGAGTAAGGAGAGCTTATTTTTTAGTGCAACCTGGAGCCAGCAGCTGCCTTCTACTGCGGAAAAATGCGGGAATTCCAACGGCAAGATGTAAGTGTTTGTTTAACGTAGACGCAGTTGCACCCACCACGGCTATCTTGGCGATCGTTTCGAATGCAATTGTAGCCAAGAAGAGAGAGTTCGGAGTCAGCTAGTGAGGCTGATGCCCACGTCTTAGTTACTAAAACAGTATCTGGACAACGGACGATCACCTGAGTCTGAAGCGAAGGCATCCTATTAAGCAAGGATCTGGCATTTAAAACAAAAAGTTTGAAGGGAAAGGCTGTTAGTTTTTGAGGGAGGTGGGCTACATCGTCCAGTTCTGGGTCGCCCACGGAGCAAACGGTCCGGATGCAACCATCCGGTTCTGCAAAAAATTTTGTGGCATCAAAAAATTCTGACGTGGATAAAAAGGGGTAGGACTTGGGCGAGGGAATGGCGGGCAGGTGAACTGGTAACCATTGATAGCTAACTCATTTTCGGCTGGAAATCTGCGGGCCAGATACTGCAACACATTCCCACCGGAACGAAACTGAGGATAGAATGAGTTAACTGATTCAGTATGGACATTATCATGAGGAATAAATTGGTAAAACGGCCGTGGAGGAAACAAATTAGGGGGTGGGGGACGCACTGTTTCCATTGGAACAAGAGGTCTATTAAACGGTGGGAAAATCGGCCTATTCGGCCTAACTGCTCGATATGAGGGCTGGGGGGCAGTTGCGAACCCGCTGCGTTTTGAGTCGGGGTATTTGAGGCACTGTTCGCCGATTGTGGAGGAAAAGATTTTACAATGGCGCTGGATTTATTGGGTGTCCGAGTGGCTGAGACGGTATTTGGATTTGCCTTTGACTTAGACACATGCTTAGGCTTACTACGGGTTGCTGGGGGAGTCGATAGAGGCGTGTTTATACCAGGCGTGATGGTGTGTTTAAAGAGCTCAGCATTAAAAGTAGTCGAATTCCCTACGGAATTGACTATGCCGTGACTTGCAGATGCCGCAGGTGGTGTTGTAGAGGACTTATTCAGACTGACAGTAGGTGTCATTATCTTGGTGCTGGTTTTTGCCGATTTCAGTTTATTCAGTCTTCGCTGCAGGGGTGTGAGGTCTGGCGAAACGGAGCAGCGCCATTTACGGCAGAAGTCTCTAGTTATCTCCCTACTCGACAAGATAAAATCGACTTCTATCATGGAGAAAAGGGTAACTAGTTTTGGCGCATTACGGCTAAGCGAGCGAAGTCGCTTAGCTTGTGCGACACTAAAACTCAAGCCACAACTTTGTAGGAACACATGCGCTCCCTCCATAGCAGATAAGTGGCTCGGAATGTTTCGCAGTACGCAATTATGCTTGCGTTTAATTCGTTCCTCAGTTTCCGAACTTATTACCCCAATAAGTTTAAAAACTTGTTCCATTACTTTTTCAGAAGTGCTGTTTATGTCTCCATAAATCAGCTGATCGATTATTTCGCCGGCTGATGGCCTGCTACGACTAGCAGAGGCGTATTTTTAGACGACTGAAGCGTCAAAAGGTTCTACATGAACTAAAGGGATTTGTGAGTTAATCAGATCTGCGGACGGCGAAGAACATACGTTGGCACCTGCTATGTCTTTAGTCGCGATTTCAGCACCCAGAGACGGTGGGGAGGCCGCAAGCTTTCGCCTTTTAGCACGTGCTCTGCGGGGCATTACAGACAGGAAAAGTTTTTCGTTACAGAAGAAGGGTCAACACGTTGCCAACGTACGGAAAATCGCACTTAATAGCAAGTGCTACTGTTATTTAACTACGAAAAATAGAATGAGATAGTAGGGAAAAGAGTCACTACAAAGGTTTTTACAAAATACGACTATTTTGCCAGACAGTCAAATAAAACTGGGAAAAATATATCTTGTATTGAGAGGCGACTTTTAAAAGGGGCTCAATTAAAAAACAGGCATAAGTTGCTTAAGAATATCCAGATAAATGCAAAGCTTCACTTATCCTTGAAATTGAGCTGCGCGATGATGACATATCCTTTATGACAATGCATCAGATGCGACTAAATGGAGGGTTTTTGGGTTTATGACTGCATGTAGAAACTCCATCACAAATATCCTAGCTGTCGTCGTATTACGACGAAGGGGTGTTTGATATGTACATGTAACGCGTGGTACCGCGCTTATTAAGGCCTTTTGGTTATTTTCGGCTTCCTACAGCACGGTTTCCGCTTACACTGTACTTAACTCCTATTCCCCAAGTTACCCTTCTTTGACACTTCAGATGTTCCGAGGTATTTCTCCTTCTCCGTCGTTCCGTATGGTCACCTTTTTCTCGCATCAGACAATGATTCTCATTCATAGTAAATCATATAGACCTACCATTGTCTTTCTGATCGGTCAGCACAGCTGACAAGGCCGTGTTTGCATACGCTCGTACTTCCACCTTAATTTCTGCTGTCAGCGATTTCCTTCCTCGGGTTATTTCGAGGAAATTTTGCAGCTTCTTCATCTCCAATTTTACGCGTTCTATCTTTTTTCCTCTTCTGCAAATTTTGTGGGAATCTGAAACATGCCGTAATTTGACACCCGTCCAAATAACTACATTTCTTTCCTATTTGTTGGGAGATTACTCGGTAGCAAAATATACAAAACCGAATTATTTTGCGCCGAGATTAATGCTTTGTTGCTCAGTTCCTTTAGCTTATATGACGCGCATCGATATTCGAGGGTCAACCATGTTGGTCGCGCTGCACCTATGCAGACTTCCGATTCTAACCACAATGCCCTTGAGGTGGACTGCTAACTCTCATTATTGAATTAAAGACAGTGGGGCGTATTCACAGGTGGCAGATGAGGTCATTTAACAATATAAACCATATCAGATCAATGACGGAACGACTGAACTGTTGGTAGAGTTGGGGAAGCCAGTCGAGCTGTTAACACAGTAGCGGTTAGAAGTGATAACGCTCTGTGTGTTGAAATTTCGTTGTAAACTTGTGGGGATGAGAATTTTTCCTGATATTACTGATAGCAGGCTGTAAAATTGACTATTGGATCGAAATCGCAATAAAGCGGACGCCTCAGAGACCTAAAATGGCAAGCCAGACTCCGAAAATGGCGGTTTGAAGGCAAGATGCACTATTATGTAAGACAAGCCTTTCTTATTGTACTAAGGCGTTTCCACGATATTTCCAAACCCGTTCAACCCGATAGGTGAAAGAGAAACACTTAAATAAATAAATAAATAAATTTCAATTTAATGCCAGTTTACAGGCATTGTCAAGGGAAGCGATTAAACACAAATCCGACCAGCAGTGAAAAAAAAACTCCTGAGCTTAAGGCATAAAAATATAGTTGATGGTGGTTTTTGTGGTTTGGAGGGCTCAGGAGAAAAAAAACTGTCGGCGGTGGTAGAATATCGACCGTCAAGAAGGGGGGAGGTTGCACGGTATCGGAGATTATCGGACGTCAAATTCCTTTCATGAAGTTGGGGATTGTCAAAGTGGAGGCGTTGAGGAACAGCTGGTGAGACCGGCCATAGTGTTCAGAGACCAAAAACGCCATCGCTACGGTACAGTCGATCAGTAGATTCAGCACCCAAAATTTGTGGGAGCTTTTCTGAATGCAAAAATCGAGTAATAGTTCTCTTAAATAAAGGAAACTTTTGCAGAGTTTTCACACTCATGGGTAGTTTATTCCAAATAGCAATTGCATTTACAGAAAAGAACCGACGATATTTAACAGTACGTGCCAGAGGCAGAAATAAGAAGACCTCACGGTGACTGTTACGTCGTGGGTGGATATGATGTCTTAAAGAGGTGAGTGGGTTAAATGTGTGATTATATAAGAGTTTAAATAGCAAAAATAGTCCCTTTTGTAATCTACGGAACCATAAAGGATCGAGGCCTGTAAGCCGGCAACGTTCTTGGTAAGACAAATGTCGGTGTTCNCTCGTTTCCCTGAAAGCATCCCTCGAAGCGGCAATCGCGATTCAATTCTGCGGGTTCGCCTTTGTTGATAAGCCTTCTACAAGTCAAACTAATGATTACAACGCATCATAATTGACCTCTTTCGCGATTTACCAATAATTTTTGTCGAAGTCGGCAATTACCTTGTTGCCCGTCCGTCCAACAGGAGCACCTGAAACAGCTACTTCACATTTTTGAGAATTAGATCATATCCGACGTGTCTGTTAATGTTTTCAAATTCGTCTTTGACATCTACTAGTCGGTTTTCATAAGACAAAGTTTTGTTTTTAGGGTTGATATATAGTGATGCCAAAGTTCCACGCATTCGCGATTTTCCTGTTGTAATTCTTCCAGACGAACACATGACAATACAGACCACGATAAATGTTACCAACGGCTTATGTTAACCCAAAGTAAGCCTTTGCCGTAAGCTTTCATTTTCTGACATAGCATTCAGGCGTTCGGGTGTACCAAAGAGATTTACGAGTACAACTGTTCATTTCCCCCCTCTAACTAATATCTTGTTCACCACTGTTGACGACGTCCATTTTCATCATAGGTACGGCCCTGAGGCAACAAATCCCAGCTGGAGTCCAACCCTCGGCCTTCTATTCAACCAAGTTCACACACACACGCATTTACTGTAACGATTTCTGTCGAGGACATTTTGTTTATCTCAAGCAGAGACTTGTTGCGTTCACAGTGATGACAATATTTTTGTTTACGCTTTCTCCCCCCCATTGCGAAAGATTCGTTTAGGGACACCCGCCATCAAGACTTGCTTTCCTACTTCATCATAGACATTCGTTTTCTCAAAGGTGTTACCAGTAAAATCACTGATTCTGTTTCCAGACGTGGGATTAAAGTCACGGTCCGCCCTCCAGCAACATAAGGCCCATGACCGAACTATCGCATCAGTCCGATTCTGTCTAACAATTTGCACGCATGTGTTTTGAGATCATGGCTCTTACAGTGTAGCCCGCGCCGGTTTAACACTGTGGAATGTGCTGCGCTACTCTTCACAGTCTATGGTAACGGAGGAGATGTGACGAAATGATTCCACATCATTGCGGATTCTTGCCCATCCTGTCACCAGTACAAACCAAGGCCTCGTAAGCGGCTGTCTAGTCTGGCACAATGCAGTCACTGGTTTTTAGCAGTGGATTTCTCCATGCTTGGCCTGCTACAAGTGTAAAATCGGACGGCGCAATGAAGATTCCAGTGACAGCATTCTTGTCTCCGACGTAAGGTTTACGATCATGTGCACAAAATGGTAAGCGCTTTACTAACGTCCGGTTATTGCGTAAGTTTACTTACATTTGCTGAGCGTCTTGTGCGACTTAAAATCCCCATTAGTATCCCAAATATAACTCCACATACTACTTTTCGCTTCCTTCCGGAACACTGAACATCCCATTATGATCCATGTCTAATTACAACCACTGACCAAGGCCGACAGTTGAATCGAAATCTTTTCATAGATTTAGTGACTTCCTCGAATCATTTGACAAACGCCTGGAAGATCATTATTCCTCGTCTAATGACTCGAGGTCCCTCTGCAGGTCCCTAACAGGCCCACTCACCGAATCCGGTGTTTGCTCCCGATCATGCCCAGTATTTCTGCTGTTCTCAATCTCGACTTACGATCCTCCGGAGCCAAACTAGTTAGTCATATTATTTTAAGGATTATTAGACACTGTCAGATCGCGTCAGCGATTTACCGGTGTAGATGTCGTCGACCATATCCGAAAGTAGATCCAATAAATGGCCACTTTCCGAGCCATCTCTACACGCGCTCCAGCAGGCAGTTTATATACAGACCCCATCTGGTTAATCGGTTGTTTTTTGCTTATCCACATCGATGACGTTCGCAAGCTATTACAATCGACCTGAGAAAAATCCTTATGCTTCATATGACGTATTACCAAACAAGTCAGCGCGCCTTTCGAATTCGGTTTCGAATTTTCGACCTCCGAGGGATTTGCCTTTTCTGGGATTTCTGCCTACTGGACGCATCGCGGGCCCATTTGGATTAGGAAATTGAAGCTTAATCAGCAATTCCTCTAACGATCCACA
>CACRXP010000564.1:391458-416625 GCA_902702965.1 Spirometra erinaceieuropaei
TCTAGGAAACTTTTCGCCATAACCTCGCAGATATTAGCGGACTGGTAATGTATCGTCGCCTATTTAAGTTCCAAAAGTGAAGGAATACTGTTCTCAGAATTGGAAGAAGAAATTTATTGGCCTGACGTTTCGGATTCTCACTCGAGTCCATCATCAAAGACAGTCGCAGGTGGGTTCGATTGATAATCCAAAACGTCATCTTCGCATCTTCGTCTTCTGAACTGCTTCCTGGAACTTGCCTGTTCGCTTCTATCAACAATACTGTTCTTCTTTTTGTACTCCTCGAACCTTTTCGAACGGAAACATATCGTGGTTATGTTGTCGCGAATTTCCTTAGCTCATTAAAGCCACCACTTGCCCACCTACTTCGGTAACCATCACCAACCAGTTGCTCGCAGTCCGCGACATTTTATCGGCTAGCATTCGTCTGCTGTCTAATCCTACCGGCCATGACCGAGAGGATAGTCTGCATTATGGACAGATAAGGGGACTCTCTGTTGGTAGGAAGCTCAATCAGGTTTTCTCCCTAGATCTTTAACTGACTTGGCAGCGCATGTGGTGAAGTGAGCACACCCACAAGACGCCTGGGGGGGGGGAGGTGGCGACGCCCTAATCGGTGGGGCGATGCCTGAAGCCGGGGGGTGCGGTGGTGGTCGTTTAAAGAACAGGGGGGCTGAAGCTGGACCGAGACAGGTCGTCGCGCTTATCATTACTGCCTGTTGCTCACCGGTCCAAACTCACGTCGGTTCGTCTGGTTGCATATTCATGCCGTTCGCCCATACATAAAAAATACGGACAGAAATTGGCCTGCTGAACCGCCAGGTACGCCGCAGGACCACAACCACATGTGTGATACGACACCCAAGCAACGTGTAGGTGGAGACAGGTGTCAAAAAATGGAAACAAAGAGAGAGAGGAACCGTGCTGTTGAGGAACTCCCTACTCAATGACCCCTCACTGCAGCCCAGCATACCTTGGCCAGCCGCTGAGTCGATCTGAAACCGTCTGCCCCAGTAGAGAAGACAAGTGTTGGGAGTGCCTACACTCCCTAAAAACAAGAGCCAGCCAATCACTGGAGGCCACGCGCGTCTTCTCTACTGCGCTGTCACCTTAATCGTGGCGCCTCTCCATTGGCTGCTCTCCTCAAGCCTGATCGATCTGCGTATTCGAATTATCGGCCAGCTCGTCTGGAATGTTCTTCCCGAAGGGCATTGTACCGAATGCCGGCGAACCACAGTAGGGCGTTACAAATATGCGTTACTTCCAGTTAATTTTGACTTGCAATTTTCTAATACACATTTTCGTGGCCGGTCGCGTTCTTCTCTGCCGCGTTGGTATAGGGGACAAGAGTCGAGTGCGCATACGGTCCACGTGCTTTCAAGTACCAGGCCGAGTCATAACAACAAGTGGACCGATGTCTGCTGCATAAAATAATTTTATGCTGTTTGGCGCAATCCATGAATGGAACCGACTTTTTAGGTCTATATCGTGCCGCCACACGACGCTTTTTCTTCTGTTATCAACGATGCCCATCTGCCACATGTTATGGGTGGATTTTAGGCGGTGACTTCAATACGCAACCGTAATGGGCATCGCGTTAGGAAAAGGCTGATGAACCGGGTTGTTCTATAACGGTACTATTCCCCTGCATTGTCTTTTTCCTTGGGGGTGTGATAAACCTGCACAGATTTCCAACTAATCACACCATTCTCAAACATCGCCCACTTTCAGATAAGTAGTATGCTTGCGATTTGCGGCGGCCCAGTTTCAAATCTGTTGAAATTCTTAGTCCCATCCAATGTGTTCAAGACTATCTTGGTTTGATCCGATTAGTATTCCTGAAGCAGATTGAACTGTAGAAAAATGGCTTATTCAAGGACAAAACCATATGCTCTATTTCATTAAAGTACTATTTAAAGACTCTGGTCGACTTAGAATTCTTGTTGCTTCAACTAAGCCACAGCCTCTGACCAGAATCGCACTGGAGCAGAACTTAATCTCTTACAGCCTATCTTGAGGACGGCAAGATTGTGTAAACATTTTTTTTCGCTCCTTCAGTTAAGTTCAGTTTTATTTGAGGGAAATGTAGTTCTTCACCTTTGAACTCCCTATTTGTTTACATGCAATTGAAACCTCTCAAAAACTTGAAAAAGGTATCATAAAGGTAACAAATAATCGGAAACTCTGTACAGATAGACGAACTTTCTGCAGCGTTAGTGGTACGAGCAGTAGTACGGTGGTCGTTTCGACTGCAGGGAAAGCAATAATACCCCCAGTGACAAAAGTTCCATAGGTTCATGTCGTGAGCGTGGGCGATGGGTTGGAGTCAACAATAAAGTCAATTTAAAATGTTATTGAAATATAGCGAGTAGTATTACAATTGAGTTTTTCAAAGTTACAGAGGTAACCTTGTAACAATGCTTGATCTGATTTAGGTCCCTTTTTAAGTTCGTCGTTTAATTTAGAGTTTCAGGATTCATCCTCGGTTTAGGGACGTTTTGTTGAAGAAATCGATTTAAAGCAACAAAGAACAGTGTCCACGGCATCAGAAGTTTAGCTTGGGAGTGCATAACATGGGGTGCGAGTTCATAAACCCATCGCCCTGTCACCAGTTGAGGGCCAAGTTTTGACGTAGGCGCCTAAAAACCCGAAGCGAGAGTAGTTTGTTTTTTCCATGTGCTTTTATTTCCTTCCCGCTCTCCCTTCCAGCCCAAAGTGCGGCAACAACGGCTCCTACTGTTACACCCTCAATCTTCAGTAGTGGTGGACTTTTCGGGCCAGCTGCGTCTGTCGGTGGCCAGTCTACAGGTTTGTCCAACTTGCAGTGTGCATGCGCCTGCCTGCCTACAGCTGTGCTTTTTGTTTCGGATGCCGGATCGCTATGGTTGTTTGGCCTCAGAATGTCCCGCTGCTAGCGAGTAGTGTATTTCACCTTCAAACTGCTTACCACTATGGGTGCACTTGAGGAGGAAGCTTAACCAGTACAGCCATTCGCACTGCCACGCCCTGGAGCCCAACTCAGCCCCCCTCCTGTATCATTCGCACTGTGTTCTGGTAACAATGTTTTTGGGTCAGATGTGGCTATTTAGCCCCGCCTGAAGTAGACAAATCACAGTCATCTCTTATACGGGACCGGTGGTAATATGAGTTTTTACAGGTGAGGCCGGTGAACGCACAGGCGACAAGGCAAAGTAGCTGTATGCAAAAGAAAAGCTATTTGGAATGCGCGGTTGTACTTTGAACGGTTGAGAAACAGTTGCGCTAACCCTTACCCTAACTATAGCCTCTAACCCTGGCCCTCTATCCTATCCCCTACCTTTAAACTAACCATAACCCTTAAACCCAACCCCAACAGTATTGTGTTCATCAGGTGGGGCTACCAAACCACATCGTGCCTGTTTTTGTTCGTATATGTGGTAGGACTGACTTATATGGCCTCATAAACAGAACACAGCAGGAGTCGCCTGCAGTACGGGTGGTTTTGAGCCAAATTCCAGTGATGCTGGGGTTAGATTTAAGGTTAGGGCCAGGCTAGCGATTGAGTTTACGGCTTAATATACAGGAAGAAATATTTGCAATGACAAGAAAGGTTACGTCGACCATTTCCAGTTTATTAGCCGTCATCAGTCAGTCACACCCAATCCCAGGTCTGAATGACTTAGAGTTCGAGCCCGGGTTCTTCGATCGCGGAACAGTGAGAAGTTCAACGCCTTAGTAATGTGACACGGGTCCGTTTTCTGTCGGTTGTGATAGGGTATATTAAATATGATGAAGGGGCGCCATTGGAAACTGTATAGATCCCCAAGGCACACAGCTGGGCCGCACTACCACAAGAAACAGGACAACGGGCCCGAGGCTCAATGGTAAAGTTTTGGGTCCAATAACCAACGATCCCGCGTTCGAATTTCAGCTGATCCACCCCATGGGTTAGGTGTAGTTGGCCAATAAACCAGAGATGACCATTCTGGTCTGAACGGGCATTTCCCGTAACCTGACTGATGAACGCTCTTCCACCTTTCCGGAAGTGTCCGCAGTTCTACAGGCCCATCCACTTCGCTGTAGTGTTTTTTTAAAGCTTGAAAATCCTGTTCTTCGTTTGCCCCCTAACCTCCCTCCCCATCCCATCTAACCGACTTGCCGCCCCATCCCCATTCCCAGGTGCCCCTGGTTTTGGTGCCGTGAGTTTTGGCCGGCCACCCACTCCTCAGCCTACACCCGCGTTATCTGTGTCCGTCTCCAATTCAGGCCTGGGTGCTGCTGCTGTTGCCCAGTCTACAGAATCGCTCCCTGTTCAGTCACCAACCTCACCCAGAGGTAAGCGAAACTTCTACCACAGCTTTGAATGTTATTTCTGGCAGTTGAGAAGGAAAAAGAGAGAGAGAGAGAGGCCAAGAGCGCGAGCTTGTTTCCCAGAAGCTGCCAGTACGCGCTGTCGACACCGCATTCCCTCCTCGACCAATGGTTTTATGACCCCCTGAGTAATCTTTTTAGTCTCCACCTGATTTCTTGCTGCTAAGTTATTGCCGTGACTCCTAACTGAAAGCCCGTTCTACAACTCTTCGCGATTTAATCCTTAAATGAGAAGCAAGCAGCAGGGGTGGGAGAACAAGAAGTCCATTGTTGGGTCCTAACATCTGTAAAAATGGCACTTTTTTAATTACACAGTGGCGTTTGAACGTGAACCTTCTTGTTAGCCAGCTGCACAACGTCCTACATCAGTGGTAGGGGGGGGGGAGGGGGACGCTCCGCCCTCCGGTCGCGTTACGGGACTCACCCGTCCCGCCTTGTGCCTTACGGGCTCAATCTCCAGCCCCACCAGCAGCCGTTCAGCGCTTAGTGCTATTATAGACAAAGTGACATTGCCGACGAAGATAAAGGGGACTGGAACGGCCATTTCGGGCCTGTTAGCCGTCATCAGCCAGCCACAGGAGGCCCCGAGTTTTTTTGCAAGCCCTGGGGCTCGATCTCGCGACCTGTTGGTTAGAAGTCCAACGCTTCTAACCACTGAGCTGCAGGCTCGTTTTCCTGTCGGTTGCGACCGGCTGTATTAACAATGGTAGAGGGGTGATCACCGATGGCGTTACGGGACTGATTAGCATTGTGTACGTACCTGATCGCAACCAGCAGGACAATGAGCCAGTAGCTCAATGGTTGGGTGTATTGGACTCTAACCAACAGGTCGCAGGGTCGAGCCTCGGGATTGGGTATGCCTGGCTGGCAACAGCTAATAAAGCCAGAACTGGCCATTCCTGCCATTCCTTCAGTAACCACGAAAAGGTCCCCTTCCTCAAACAGTTGGTTAAACTTTCCTTTTTATACGGCCCATTTTCGCATGGTGCATAATTTAAGGGCAGAAGCGGTGTTTTTATCGATGGATTTGGGTTGGTTTCCGAAAGATTGGTAATTTTCCGCTTAATTGGGCGTATTTCATGACTTGGGTCACATGTACGACTTTTTTGTAATGCATTCTACTCTTTAAGTTGATATTGAAAACAGACAAAGATGAAGAAGATGATACCAGAATAAAAGATGGTTTTTTTTCGTATGTGCCAGAAAAAAAGGCTGGTCGCTCTCAGCCCGAAAGTGAAGGTTCATCCGCAAAGTACCCTATCAAGACACTTTTCAAGAGAGCGAATTTAGGAAAAGGTTCTTCATTTGGTTAAGAGCATATTCATCGCTGATCTTCCTTGTGGACGTGTTTTATGCCTAGGCTAGCCCACAACCATGACGTAAAGCCCCATCTGGGACCTTTTGAACAGGCAGACTCTATAAAAATTTTGTGCTAATTATATTCCGCTTTTTCATTTACTCGCCAACCTCCCATAAGGTTGCATCTTAAAAGACAGGTCAGTGGGTTGACAAATTGAAATGTGACCAGTAAACGTTACCATATGAATGACATTTATCGCCTATAAGAGGGAGTCGCATAAAGTCCTTGGAATGCCAGGGGATACCCTGCTGTGTTCGAGGTCCTCTGCCGATTGGCCGAAAGGACGGCCTTTGTACTTCACAGCTGTTTTTGAGGCTGGAGCGTTGTCTTCTCTACCGCTGACGGTTTGCACCATACTTTTGGCTCGTCTAAACATCAAAAGTGATTGCTGAAGAGAGGGTCGCCGTCAACGAAGGCCTGCGATCAATATGCTTCGGACTAAATGAGTAGCTTTCTGTTCTAACTGGCTCCCTTTAAAATGTGCCTTACTGGGGTGTTTTTCAGATGAATAGGGTTAAAATGAAACCACGTCAAAGAGATATCATCTGTTACTCCCTGACTGGAGCTTGACACCCCGCCGTAAATACAAGAGGACGAGCTGGCCATCCCCAAAACCCAGTAGGCCGCCATTGTTAGTCTGTCTCGAAACCATGCATGTTTGTCCGTTGTGAGTCGAAGTCGAAGATCCTTTACAGGAGTATTTTTTAGTCGCCTTCTTTTTGTCTGCTGGTTGACCAGTTCAAGATCGATGCAAATCCTGTACCGTGAGGTTTAAAATCCTGGGCGGCTTCAGTGAGTTAAACCTTCGTTGTGGAAATTACTGTGTCTAACTGCAACGGACAATTGTTGCCTGTTGAACACTAATGCAAATCGCATCAGCAGGTGGTCCAGTTTTGGTGCATTGAGGTACTCCGGCGCAGAGGTGGGGTTCAAAAGAACCCATTCTTTGTATTCTTCAGGTTTTCTCGATTCAGTGCTAGTTTATTCGCCGGAATAGACGCATCCGAGGTCAAAGCTATGTCAGAAGGCAGTCGGGATAACTTGGTTATTCTTTGTGGTTCTATAGCAATAAATTGAATGATTAGCGGAGCACGATAAAGTTAATAAGGCGGGGAATAAATTGAAAAGTGGACGTACCTTCGAATTGATTAAACGAGCAGTCAGTGAATGACGCTAAAGTGTGGTGGTCGGTTTAAAAGCCAGCGGAGACGAAGAGCAATGGACAATGGACAAAGAATAATGAACAAAGAATTACGAGAACCGACGAATAGGGGGTACAGAGACGGAGGCATAGTGTGAGTAAAGTCTGGTTACTAACAAACGGTTAGTAGCAAAAGTAAAGACAAAAATAGAAATTGGCATCAGGGATGTCACGCCCATCGTTATCGAGGTTTACGTCGACAGTTCTAAAACCATCGTTCATACTCACCCCCCTCCCTCTTTCTCTCAAGGTGATGTTCCCCTGCCGTCGCCGCCGCCGCTCTCACAGCCGCAAGACGTGAAATCATCCGCTCCTGCCACGACTCCTCAACCGCTGAAACAGGAGGCACCAGAGGAGACAAAAGATGTAGACGGACCAGCCAAGCCCCCCTCGCCGGCCCCCATTCCTCCTTCTGTCCTCGAGGCATCCGACCAGTTCTCTCTGGCCCTACAGGCCCAGGCGGCTGAGACCGCCCGCGCCTGGCAGCATCTCACTGAGGTCTTCTCCGGCACATCGACCCATCTCTCCGCGCTGGGCTCCGTGGCGGGATTGCTGCCTGAAGGCTGCTGCAAGGGTGTGAGGGATATTGAAAAGAGTCTGACCAATATGAACACCTATCTGGATGTGGTCAACGAGGTGAGTGTCGGGTGAGGGGGCCGGAAAGTTTGCGGATCTACTACCTACCCACTGCCCCGTGTGATGTTCCTCGTGCCTTTCGCGTCGGAAGTTTTCACTTCCCCTCGCTTTTGCCGCACCTCGAAAGCCATTTCCCTCGAACGGAAATAGACACTCTGGTTTCCTCCGGCAGACCTAGGATGTTTGGAACTCATTCTCAGTTTACTTGCATTCCAAAAGTCCACCAATGAGCTAGGGGCCGGCGATTAGAACCACTGCCCCGTATGATGTTCCTCGTGCTTTTCGCGTCAGAAGTTTCCATTTCCCTTCGCTTTTCGCGCACCTCGGAAGCCGTTTCCCTCGAACGGAAATAGACACTCTGATTTCCTCCTCTGGGTGTTTAGAACTGATTCTCAGTTTACTTGCATTTTAAAAGTGCACCAATGAGCTAGGGCCCGGCGATTAGGAATATGTCAAGTCACCTGAGAGCGACGTTTCCCTATTTGTCCTGATTACAGGACAGAAAATGGACACATCAGGCAGCAGCCCCATCTTTGGTCGTTGCAAGCAGCGAGGTCCATTGGTCTTCAGAGGAGGGCACAATATCGCCGTTTACGAGAGTTCGTTTATGTGATGTGGACTTACGAGGCACCCACCTCACTAAACCATTGCTGCACTGATATTGCATTCCTTTATATGACCAGTTCGCGGTTGTTTGCCCCTCACCGAATGAACTCAAAAAGGATGTGACTAGGTTTATATCCTTGTATAAATCAGAGCAGAGTTAGTCTGTAGACTTTGTGCTTCCTGATTGCTTGGCACGATGGGACCACCTGTTTGCGCCTGGCCTGGGCTCCAAGGCTGAGCGTAGCGTCCGCATTTTGTTCTGTATTAAAACCGCATCAATGTGACGGTGTCCCCTTTTTGCTGGTGCGAAGTACCACCACCGCCGCCGCCGCCACCACCACCACCACTATCGACAGTTCGACTGTCGGTTCCGTCGCTGTCCACCGCCTGTTAACAGAAGGCTGAGAGCAGGCACAGTGACTTGTGCGTGAATTAAATTATAGTGGTAGTAGACTTTCACCCTTTCCTCCCCTACCTGAGCCCGGTGTCAAAACATAGTCAAGAAGGCAGAGGCGGGAGAGGCCGCAGATGGTTGGCGCGGCAGGACCTGCACCTAGGAGTACCAACACACCCCTGGTCCGCAATAAACGCGACCAGGACTTCATAAACCAAGAAAAGTGGAAGGGAGGGACTGCTCGGAGCCAGAATTGACGTGGCGAGAGTCTGCAGCTTGACCTGCAGAAACAACCCTGACCGGGATTTAGACTCCAACAAAGACTAGGACGACGGCTGGTGCCGCCGGGGCCGTCCCTATGCGTGTCGCCATACCCGGCTCGGGTCCAACGGAGTGCGAGTGCTATAGGGGCCACATTATAAAGGAGTCTTTGCAGCCTGACTCTCAGACCACCGAATCACCACTCCACATAAAAACGTACAGTGGGTCGAAGTTGAAGTCCACGCTTTCCATAATTTAGCAGTCTTTCAAGCCAGACCAGAAAGAGAAGGATGACACAAGTCACTGGACAACCATGCATACGGCCTATATACTCAGCGGGAGCGCAAACGTATCCGCCGTCAGGGAATCAGGTGCCAGGGACTGCCAGCGAACACCAGGCTGCGAGGGCCATGTTTCGTTGAAGCGTGGCATAATACACGCACACAATCCTTAAAGCCGTACCACCACGCCGCCGCCGCCGCTGCCACCACTACTGCCTCTGCTTCCTCTTCTCCCTCCCCCTCCTCCTCCTCCCCCACCACCATTACCACCGCCACCTTCCCCATCTCCCCTTTCCTCCCCGAAGCGGTTTAACAGAACCAGGCAACAATTCTGCTCAAATAATTTGCAAGCACACAAGGCCTCATTATACCAACCTATCACACTTGATTGAGCTCAAAACCAAGATACTGCCTGACATTCTGCACTGATTTGCAACAGTTCCACATATCCTGCCTGACTATCCTCCGTAGTGTCCGTGTTTTGCGTGAGACCCAAACTGAAGTACATTCATTAGGGCCTCCTGCTCCTCATGGCAGTCGCCGATAGAAACCCCTTAATTCAAATTCTCTTCTCGCTGTCGTGTGGTTTTGTCGCGATTTTAGCCGCCCTTTATGCTTTGGAAACCAAGTCGTTATCAGCTGCGTTTTTTGGGTCATGAGCTCTGGTGACCTGACACTCTCCGATTCCCAGACACACCTTGCAGGCTTTTTGACGACTTCCGTGTGCTGCTGTATATTCTCTTCTTTTTTCCGTTCGCAGATCACCAGACAACTTGAAAAGGCCACGACGCTTTCACTGGCGGAACAGAAGTCGTTGGCCGACTTTGTTGAACGTCTACATGTGGATTTTGAGGCCTACACCGACAAATTGGCGCCTACATTTACCGCGGGATTGGATCCCCAGTCAGCTGCTATGCTTGCCAGTCTGAAGAAAAAGTCTCGTTCAGCGGAGACCTTCCTGGCCGAGTTGGAGGATCAGTTGCAGTCACTGAGTGCACAGGTCGAGGAGGCTGTTGTTGCTGCTGCTGGCAAACCGAAACCTCACCGCCTGCACGAGCAAGCGTCCAGGTATAGTGCTTTTACAGTTTGTCAAAGAATGTCAGTCTAGTGGTCGCTAAAAGTAGTATTTACCACCGCTTTCGCAATATTACGCCCCCCCCCCGCAGTCCGCTGGAAAGCGTCCGGCGCACGCTTACGATCAATGCTCGCCTCATTGCCGCTGAGAGAGCGCGTATCGAGATGATCTCACGCTTCTCCGGCATCTCGTTGAGCACTTCCCAGATTGCGGCAGCTTCCCCAGTTCGAGAAACAAGGGCTTTCGACGTTGACGGTGGCGGCAGCAGCAGTCGCAACCATTTAGCCAAGTCGGCCGCCGCCGCCACTCCGGTCAGGAGGGCCGGTGGCAGCATGCGGACCCCGGCAAAGTGCCTTCCCCTCGGTGGCTCAGTGGTGAGCCTAGAACGCGAACAGCGGGATGCTGCGCTCTATCGATTGCTCTTGAAAGCGGTTAAACTGCCCCTCTCTATCCACCAGGCGCCGCAAACAGCCGGCGATCTTTTCAAGTCTACTCGCCTCGCTGACGTGAAGGTGGAGGAGAGGGTTGATAAGAAGACGCCTGCACCCACTCAACCGTCGCCACGAATTCGACATAGCCCTGCTGGTGCGTTCGATCAGCACTGTTGCCAGCTAGCGTTTTCATTTGAGAAGACCTGAAGGACTAATATTTTTCACTCTTGTTGCCCTCTAGCTTCGCCGGGCAGAATTCAGGGCCAACAGATTTCTCGTCTGCTGGACAGGGCGGCTTCGGGTAAGTGACTCATGGCTTCCATCTTGTTTCCGGTTGTAGAAGGGTGTCGCCAAACCGCATTTAACACTGACCGACGTGGTTGGCACTCTGCTTCTTAGTAAATCTTGCAGTTTCCTGCTCGCTGCAACTTATGCTGCGATTCCAGCCGACGTAAACCATTGTCCAAAGACGGCAGAATTCCTTTTTTACGACTTCTGGCCAGCTGTATTTATCTCACTTGCGAAAGAAGGGGTCGTCTGGCATTTTGCACATCCTTTTCAACTGCTTCTCACTACTTCGTTAGTCCTGGCTGCACAGGTTCGTTTTTGACGCGCACCGAAAAGAATGCTCTACTTCCGCACCAGAACGAATCGGTCAATGAAGAAACGTAGATTAATGACCTAATATAGAAAGGGATTTTGAATTCTGTGTCATAGGTGTCAGAGAGTAAAATTTTTGAGAATCTGCCTGTGAATGCGGCGGAAAAAAATACGGCAAGAAACTGACAGGGCAACGGGTTCGTGACCCTGTGGTTAAAGGCGTGGACATCTAACTAACAGGTCGCGCGTTCGAGCCTCGGGTGTCCCACACTTCGGGGTTGCGTATGACTGGCTGACGACAGCTAATGAGCCAGAAATGACCATTCCAGTCTCCCTTGTCTTTGTCGGTAATAACATACTGCCTATATCATGTGCCGCTGTGCGGCTGCTGGTCGGGCTCGAGAGAGAACCCGTAAGTCAAGACGAAAGGAGTAAGTTCCGTGAGAACGATCGGTGAGCACCCCCTACCATAGAAACTTTGCTGTTTGAATAGTTTTGACATCTCGACCAGAGAAGTATAGACAGTGTGTGCTCCAAAAGTTTCTTCTCTAACAGCCACTTGGAAATCGGCGCACTAGAATATCACTTGTTTCCTTTTGAATGTCTGAGTAACAGTCAGTCACCCCCTGGTCGTACCTTTAAGTCTACTACTAACAACCGTATACTGCAAAAGGAAATAGTAGCATGCATGTATCCACGCGGCAAATGCGCTGGACCAGCACGGGTACCACATCAGATTCCGGCAAGCATTATCAGGAATACACACCCGCTCTGCTGTCTGTTTTCATTTACCAAGGCTTGAGACTCCGTTGTGACCCCTGGGTAAAGTTACAGAAAGAGCACGAAAGTTCAGACTTCAGGTTTTGTCCAACCTGTCGTACTAGGGATTGGGAACATGGCACGTGTTAACTGGGCTGTGTAGAGTTCGCGCATCCGACAATTCGGTAGTCGCGACTGGCGATGTGTATGTGTCCTCCACAACTGGGTGAGAGCAGGGATGGTGACTTGCGTTTAAATTAGTTTATAGTGGTAGTAGACTTGCGCAACGTCTCCCACACTCCCCTCCTCGCCCATCTGGGCCCGGTGTCAAGACAGAGTCGTGAAGTCCGGGAGCGAAAGAGGGCGCAGGTGGCTGGCACGGCAAAACCCCCGCACCCGATAACGCCCGGCAGATTCTGGCCTAGCTCCTGCGCTGGTCCAGGGCGTCTATCGCGTAGCCCCTTTAGGGGGTGCATCAGCACATCCAATGACAAATGCCACATGAGATGATGTGGTGGATGACTGGGAGAGGGAAGAAAAATAGGATCTGACTCTTAGGGGATCCGTCCGCACGGCACATCAGCGCATAATTCCTCACTGTAAATAAGCTGGTGCGCTTTGAATATATCACGATGCGCAGAAAGTCATGGCTTGGAAGACTGCCAGCTGACTCATTTCTTTCAGGACGCAGAGTCAGGCTGCAATGGCTTCTTCTTTTGATGTGACCTCCATGGCACTCTCACTCGGACGCGATCCGAACCGCCCCCCCCCCCTTTGTTTCTGTGAGAACCTGGTAAATAGTGTGCGGAACAGGTCGTGCCCCCTGAAAAGAGGCCACGCGGCAGACGCGCTGGACCAACACAGGTACCACATCAGCTTCTGACAGGCGCTATCAAGAATGCACACCCCTTAACAAATGTCAACATTCGGGGTGCAGTGACAGGGCCAGTTGAAGGCTCGCGTCGCGCCCATTGGTCGGTCCTAACCCCCCATTTTTATTGTTGGTTAAAATCCTGGTCAAGTGTTTATTGTAGACCAGGGGTGTGGAGTGAAACGCCAGGGTGCGGGTTCGACCGCGCCACCCATTTGCGCTCTCCCCGCCCCCGGTCTTCTTGACTCTGTCATGACACCGACTCCAGGTGGGTGAGGAGGAGAGAGTGCGGCAGATGCTGCACAAGTCACCGTGCTTGCTTCACTTTGTCGTTGAGCACACGGTGGACATCGTCGGTCACGGGGGTCGAACTGTTCAACTGACGCATTGCCAGTGATTTACGGTCTAAACAAATGGAATTAATTTTTTAGTATTTTACAAACATCAATTAAATGAAACAATTTTACAATCACTTGCTTAGCCTTTTATCCTACTTCTCTATCCGTTGTTTACTAAATTTCGCAATTACATATATTTTAAGTAAATTAGTTCTGTTTACATTATGTGCCTCTCTGTCGCATGTTCGCCTCCCAAAGGAATATTTGATTTTAGATACAGACTGTTAGTGTCCATCTCTTTTTTCTTTCTGAAATTGCATCTCATTGTGAGCTAATATTTAGAAAAATGGGTCTAATGATCCCGAAAGTATTACATTTTTAAGGCCTTTTGTAACGTAACTCCTATATGCGTATTGCCTGAAATCATCAACTCCCAAACCATCATGGGGAACATGCCACTGATCTGAGTATTCAGATTTATTTTCGAAACACGTAAATGTTTTAAAAATTTGAAAGCCGTTGGAGTGTAGGCGTTTCTCTCCCAAAACGTGATGCAGTATTCATTTTTTCTAGTATCGTACAGTCGATGGGCTAACTCGTGAAATTTCGACCGAAATTTCATTTCTGTTTTCATTTCGAAATGATCAATTAAGAAGGGTTGTAAAATTAATAAAACCTATAACAAATGACAAACTATATAGCATGCATATTTCTCGTTGATTTTCGATGCCCCTAAAAGTCCAATTATATTTCGTGGAAAACATGCATAAAAATAATTATTCTTTCGCTCATTCGGTAGATAATTACGCCTTCTTCCAATTTTATACTTGAAGGAAGGGTAGAATTCAGTTTTGAAGAAAGTTTCTATTTGTGAGGCTTTTCAGTACCGTGAGATGGTCGTTCATAAAACATCATGTCTCTGCATTTGCCAATGTGGCTTGTGTAGTTAACAATACGGGATTTTCTGAGCATCATCTCAGTATCTAGCTGGCCCTTTATTACCTTCTCTAAAGACCGCATGTCCACCCTGTTTTTGTGTATCCGTCCTAGCTTTGCGCGGTTCCTTTAACCTTTACCTCCCAGCGTTCCTTCTAAGAATGTGTTTTCCAACACGTCTCCTTCGTACTTTGCCTGTTTGTCTTTCGTTTTACTGAGAGGCCTCATTTTTCAAGGCGAGTTTCAAGCGTCCGATAACTCGAGTCAGTACGACCTAGCTCTAAACCTCCCCCTTCGTTGGCTGACTTTTTGCCCTGGGGCTGGTTCCTTCATAAATTCGTTTGCGCACTTTGTACCGCAAGTTATGTGGGTTTCGGTCTTGCTTTCCTGTCGCCTCTGAGTTTTCTCCTCTGCGGTCCAACGTGACGCCGAATTTCTGGCGAATCAGACGCTTTCTGCCCCCCCCCCCACGTCCCCCCTCCCTTTCTCTCTTGCGTCCCCCCCCCGCTTTCAACCCTCGTGTATTTTCAGTTCCGCCCGTGACCCTGCCAACTGGGGGCAGTCCACTGCCTGTGGTAGAACCATCCACTGCCACTGCGGTCAGCCCAAGGTCACCGCCTGGGTCGGAGGCCTTCTCGCCCGCGCAGCCTCGCGTGCTTGGACGCGCACCTGCATCCACAGCGGTCTCACCTCATACCGCCACGCCGATTTCGCCGCCAGAAGGCGCAGGCTCGACCCCATCAATGCGACTGACCAGTACTCCTCGCTGGTCCGCCCAGGCACCGGGACTGACAGTTAAACCGCCGGTGGGACATGTCTTCCAGGCAGGCGCCACCACGACACCGTCGACACCGGGTAGGTATTTTAACTACTCCAGCGCTGTAGCAGTGGAAGAATGCGGCTGGATTGGCCGTTTTTGTAACAAGACCTTTGTATGTAGATCAAGGTTATTACGTCATCTGACATTGGAGTTAGGTGCCTTTCTGATTGGCCAACGTCTTGGGACAGTTCCGGCTAGAAGTAGGCATGGTGGCTGGGATCTGGCGTCCGTTGAATGCAGAGGTCGGGCGTGGGTCTTAGTGACACCAGGGACTTAAACATTTTCACTGGTATTTTGGCAGATTTTGAATAATTCATATTGACCCAACTGTGAAAAACTCGGCGCCTCGGTGGGATTCGAACCCATGCAGTAAGGAGAAGGCTTTAGCGCAGCCAACGCTCTAACCACTTGAGCTACGAAGCCCCGCCGGACGGCTCGAGTTTAATTACATTTGGGTCATGTGTACCCGCCCAACCTACTGCAACGTCTGGAATCCACCAAGTCTGATACAGTAAGTTGACTGCCCAAGCAGGATTTCCTAAGTAATTAATCTAGGATCCACCAGATGACTACCAGGCTCGCGTAATTCATAGGCGCCGAGTTTTTCACAGTTGGGTCAATGTGAATCAAACGTTTTCATCGAGTGCGAGCTTATGAAATCCAATTCGCTCGGTTCTGGCCATATTCCACTCTCTCGAGATCCCAGATAGTAGTGGCTTGCCATCAACTCGACTGTTGAAATCCAGTCGCGAATTATTCTTTTCTGGAGGTTGCACGGATGCCGACCTCGCGGATTTATCATTATTAGCCCTGTTCTGAGAGTGAATTTGTTCACTCTCTTCTCTGAACTCTTCTATCTCCGGCTGTGTCTGCAATTGCAAATATATGTGGGAGGGAACTGCCGCCGTCACAAATCGCAAATGCGTCTTGTCTACCTGGTCTCTTCTCAGTCCCTGTTTTCAGTAGTAGTCATGTGTCGCCTTCAGTCCTGCGCTGCCTCCTCCGTTTGTACCTCCAAGCGGGTGTTTCCTGTATTGTTCGGGACATGACATGAATAAATTAAATGAACGGGACTATGTCACTGTCTTGTGTGCAATGCTGAGGTCGTGCAATGGAATCGTGGATTCAGGCGAATGCTTGCCTTGTATATGCCGGTTGGAGTTAGAAGAGGGAGGGTTTGAGCAAAGGAAGCGAATACCGACTTCTCTGACCCTTTTAACCACGTCCACTATCGAAGATTCTAACGACTAGTGCGCCGTGAGCTTAGATTGTCCGTTAGAGTTCTCTGTGCGACGGGGGCGTCAATCTGACTGCTGTCGCTCACATCAGCTTCCAGCCTCTCTCTCTCTCCCAGTTGCATCCGCTGCTGTGAATCTCATTATATGACCGGCCCCGGCGGGGGTGTACGGCGTCTTTAGGGAATTGCCCCCCCCCCCTCTTTGGGGGTCAGCGTCCGTGCAACCCCCGGAAGTGAATACTTCGCAACTCGATTTCAACAGTCGAGTTGATGTCTAGCCGGTACTGCCTGATTTCTCGAGAGGACGGAATATGATCGGAACTAAGCAAATTGGATTTCATAAGCCATTTGTGTCATAAAGACCCATGCCCGACCTCTGTCTGCATTAGTTAGCTGTCTGTTGACCTGTTACAACGTCCGAGTGTGGGAGAGAGAGAGAGAGAGAGAGAGAGAGAAGAGGGAGGGAGATAACTGCAAACATGCGGTGCCGTTTCTCGTCTTCTGTCTGGTGATGCGAAGGATGCATCTACTACATATTTGGACACCGCAAAACTTTCTGCTTTCATAGCCATCATCTCGTGGTACACCATGATCGTGTGTTGATGCTCTTCGGACCGCTCCAGAGCCCTGTCACCCTGTTCCAGAGCGGTGGTGGGGATAGATAGGGCTCAGGTAGTTGTTCCCCTCGCAGCCAGCGACCTTCAGCAATTTCGCCCGAACAAGGCGAACCACAGCCAGACTGTCATTCAAAATGCCGGTTAAATCCGTATTTCGCCCAACAGTGGTTGCGCGTAACGGTTTCATTTGAGAATACCTTTCTGCGCATCCTTCTGCGTACCACCTTAAGGCTTCATAATTGCGGTTGAGGCCTTCTTTGGCCGCGTGTAACATCTACCATGTAGAGCGACCGGAGCTTGTCGCATTTTCGTAGGTAACGGATATTTCATATCGCTTCGCAGCCACATGTGAAAGCTCTACCGCTATATGCTGTGCGGCTGTCCATTCGTCAGATGCGGCCCTCGCTGAAGCCTATTCCATTAACCAATCACTGTGCTCACTTTTCGCGTCCGTGTAAATGGCAGAATATCAAGGTCAATCGTACGCCAACCTTGAAATGACTTGCTAGTGAGGCGACGACTTAATAAACCGACGCTTAACCACTTTCTTCCTTATCTGCTCAAACTGCCGCTGTCCACCACTTTCCGGCTGTTGAACTCTTCGCCTTGAAACGTCCGTTAAGTATCGCCTGCTCGACTACTGCTTCTGCCGTCTCTGACGAAGACCTCCCCCATAAACTCGAAGGACAAGAAAGATAGCCGCACAGTTCCGGCACTGAGATACTTACCCCAATAGCAAGCTGAATTCGTATCGATTTCTGCCTTCCAGGAGTGGGGGTCGCATCGTCTGCCTGTCCGATCTCCTGTCGGATTCAATTAACCAGTCACAGAGCTTACCTTTCCTGCACTCGTACGTAGAAGAATTCCGAGGCCAATCTAAAGCCAATCGTTCGCCAACTTTTAAACGGCTTGCTAGTCAAGTTACGACTTACTGAACCGATGCTGAACAACCTCCCCTCTTCCTTACTCATCTCAAATTGGCGCCATCCGCCGTTTCCCATCAGTAGAACTGTTCGCCTACTTAAATCCTGCCTATTCCCTCACGTCAGCGCCGCCTTTGAAGGCGCTACGTATCGCGCCAATTTGTTATCGTTCGTCCTTTTTCCTTTTTTTCCTCCTTCTAGCCGCTCGTCTCACCACGACCACGAAAAAAACCGAAAAGCCAAAATCGAAGCCTGACAGCGGTAAGATGTGAACCCACCCCCTCCTCTCCACCCCCTTAAGATCACCTTTCTGCTGCGGAAATTCCACCTTTCTCGCTTCAGCCTTATCGAGATGTGCATTTCGTGACCTCGCTCACGAAAGGTCAGGAACTGTAAACTTAAATCGCTGTAGCGCACGAAACGTCCACCCCGGATCCACGGAAGTTATACTGCGTTCAAGATACGATTGAGCTTCAAAACAAGACACGGTTCGATGTATGAAGTATTATTTGCTGACTAAGGAATAATTCATTTAACGCAAAACCACTAAATCAAAAAACGACTCTGTGACAGGTCAACTATTCAAGGCCTAATATAACTTCCAGCAGAGAGGGGGAATGTCATAAAACGACAAAATGATGAAAAATAGTAACAAATACAACGTATCAGTACTTTGTCGATTGTCCTTTAGCTTTTAAAGTTGCCGTAAGGCTAGAGGGCATGAAAACTACCAAGTTGTCTAAGGTGGTTTGGTCTATGTAATTATTAAGCAAATTTCCAACTTTTGCTCCATAGGAAGATGTTTTCTTGCCTTGTCCCAATTTCTTTTTATTGGTGCAAAAAGATTTTCAATAGAATTTAGGTCCGGGCTGTTGGCGAGGATAAAAATGCTTCGGAGGCTGCAGGCGGAGAGGCTGGTTATGGCCTAAAATATTATAGTCGTAAGCTGAATTGGAATCGTACCTCCTTTGAGCGGTGGACAGGGGCATTATCCTGCAACATTACAGTGTCCATTCGACGTCGATGAATGCCGTTGTAACCGAAGGCATCCCTTATGATGTCGATGAACGCCTTGTTATTTATTTTCGCCGTTTTTGAACGCCAGACCGGTCGCTCTCCGAATTTGATGGCCATCTAAACCATCAGACCTCGACAGTTCTTGAAAGTTGGTGTCGATAAAGTGTGCCCTCGTGGAAAGTTCTTCCCACATATGACCACTTGGACCAACTTCGGCGGCTTGTATAAAAATAAGACCTCATCACGAAAGTAAATGCTTTTCCAAAATGAAGGGCTGTGATCAATATATTTTTGAGCAAACAAAAAAATTTCTCCAATAGGTTTTCTACTTGAGAATTGCTTTGTCAGGACGTTTTGCTGATGGAGACCGAACTCTTTCATTCTTTTTCTAATTATTCGCGCAGAAAACGTTGACAGGTGTTCTCTGTAAATAGACTTAAGGGCATATAATGATACTTTTTCGAATACAACCGTCGTCTTGGTCCACCTTGTTTAGTTCTGGGCACTGTTTTATTATGAATAATTCTCCAGAGAGTGACCTGGCTAGTATTGAAAATACTACCTTACGACTCGTGTGGCAGCCCTTCGGCTGCCAATTTTCGTATCAGTTCAAAATCAATTTCCGATAAGAACTGTTTTGAGATATTTGCCGCATGTCGTGGTAAGGAAAGTGGCAGCATGTAGCACGCAATCAATATATACGTGTTTACGCCTACTAGTTCCCGGTTTAGTAAGACAAATACGGTCGAACAAGCTTATTACTGCGTTTGAAGATATAAAATGTTACAGTTTTGCTAAATAGAATTCGTAAAAAGCAAATTGCTTCTTGATTCATGATAATAAGGTGTTTTAACGCTCTTGCTCTGATTTTCTTCTTGTTTGCATTTTCCATTGGTTTTGCTGTCTTTCGTGCCCATAATTGGGTGCTCAAAGCCATAGTATCATGCAGAACACCCCTTGCTACCAACCCGCACACATGAGCTGCATTTGTTGGATTTCTCTTCTAGGGAAGCATTCTCAGCCGCCGCCGGTCGCCGCGAGCTATCTGTTGTCCCCAAGCTCCTTCAGCTTGGGCGAATCATCCACTCAGCGTATACTTTCCACTGCAGATGTTACCAGTGTGTTTTAAGCACTAATCACATGCCTGTTTTGTGCACGGAGTATTGCCCAACGCGTCGCGTGGCAATCATCTTCATCGTCGTGCTGTCTTCGTTTCAGTGTTTTGTTCTGTGCGTGTGTGTGATTGGTCCTCACAGAGTGCTGTGTAGTGTAGGTGCGCCAGACCAAGAGAGGGTCAGACTGGCTCACAACGCGAGTCTATGGGGTTGTGCAGAGTCCGCTCGAACCCATAACTGCTGCAGTAGGTGAGAGGGGTTGTGGTTGCACGCCTAGCTTTAGGCCGCGTTATCCACTGCCCCAGTTTTGGCATCAGATTGCTGACAGGCCAACCCTTGGCCTTCACGCCGCGTTAGTCACTGCCCCCAGTCTCAGCATCCGATAGCTGACAGGCTCGTACAGTCGACTTGTGGATCGCAGAGGGAAGAGAGAATGAAGCCGACATCGGGAAATCTATCCGCATGCCCCATCAGCGCATGCTTCACTATAATCCGTACCATGCGCTGTCAGTTACGGTCTTGAAGGTTGCCTACTTACGGGGTAACTCGGCTCCCCTCAGGACCGAGAATCGGAATGCTACAGCTCCTCTTCAATGTGACCCTTATGATGTTCTCACCGATGCTCTCCCCAAATTGTAACCGGGTACCATATTGTGCGTGGCACGGTAGATGGGCCGTTTAACTTTGTCGGCCACTGCACCTACGTCTACCAGCAGTCGGCTGGGAATTGTCCCGCCATCGGAGCAAAATGAGTGAGGGAGAAGGACGTGTGGTAGAGGCTTCGCAAGTCGCAGGTTCTGTTCTGGGGCAGGCGGTTGACGTCGCCGCCTGCGATAATCGAACTGTCCTGTGCAGATGTGCGTCAAGAACACCTCGATGTGTGCGTCCGAGGCCAGGTCGTGCGTGTGGTTCGCGCAGACGCCCTCTCTAACTCTGTCAGCGACTGCGTCCATTCCTCGCACCAGACATCTGACCAGTTCGGACAGTGCCTGGGGCCTGGGAAGGGGAATAGATAGTGAGGTCGAAGACTCGGCGCACTTTCCTAACTGTAAAAAATCCGGCGTGGTGCTCTAAAAGTCCTGGCTTGGAAGACTGCCAACTGACGGGATAACTTGGACCTCGCAGTCGGTCCTGCGTTGTGTATGGGTATGTGGAGTGGTCGGCTGGAGGTCTGATAGTCAGGCTGCAACGGCTCCTTCTCAATGTAGCCTTTATGGCACTCCCACTGCGTTGGATTCGAGCCGGGCGTCGGCGGCACGCCTAGGTGCGGCTTCGGCCGTGTCAGCCTCTATTCTCTGTTAGTTATTGGTCAAAAATCTGGTTATTTGATGTGTGGACCAGGGGATGTGGAGTGGAACGCCAAGGTGCGGGTTCGACCGTGACATCCACCTGCGCCCTCTCCCGTCTCCGGTCGTCTTGACTCTGTCCTGACACCGGGTCCAGTTGAGGGAGGAGGAGGGAGTGTGGTAGATGCAGCGCAAATCTTCTCGCACTATAAACCCCACGCAAGTGCGGTGTGTGCTTGTGTGGGATGGTGGACTGGTGGTCTGAGAGTCAGCCTGCAACGGCTCCTTCTTAATCTGGCCTTTATGGCACTCCCGCTCCGTTGGATCCGAGCCGGGCGATGGCGGCACGCCTAGGTGCGCATTTTAGGCAGGACTCGACCCAGACGCGCTAGCAGGAACACCAGAAAACAAAAAAGTACCTTGCGAAGAGACCTCCAGCTGCTGGACTCGCGGCACCCGCAGCGCCAATCCAATCCGACTATCAATCTGGCCCAGAGTAGCTTCAATTCGTGATTTCGTCGTTGGGGCAAATGTTAGACCGCCTCTGGCAGTGATTTTCCTGCTTCATCTTTCTTTTCAAGATAGCACTATGGGACTTCACTCTGACACCTTGAAACTGCCCTCGTGACTGGCAACTGAAAATCTCCCGTGGATGCAGACTCACATTTTCAAGCCTGTATTGCCTTTGGCGCTGAAATACTCGCATCTGTTACGCATTTGCGAAAAAATTACTCAAAAACGTCAGCTACATACTTTTATCACGACTTTATTGCTGTCACACATGCAACGCCTCAGGTGGAGCATCTGACCTCCCGTCCCTCCACTTGTAACACCAGAAAGAAGCGTACGCCACGCGACTTAAATTCTAACAGGTGAATGATGTGCTTGTTTGGCCATGGTCACCCTGTTGCGTTTAATAGGTCAGGACAACTGGAGATGTTCATGGAGAAGCAGCGTTGACTCGTTGCGTGAACATGCGCCGCATCTGCCCTTATACACTTTGCCCACTCCGGTGCAATTGGTGTGAATGGACACAGCTACTGGCGAAGTCAAACAGTCCGTTGAAGCGTGCTAAAACTGGCTTGGTCCATTAGTCCGCATGCACCAGAATTCGCGGAAGTGACGGTTTCAGAAGGCAGAATAACATTGCCGACAAAGACAAGGGAGACTGAAATGGCTATTCCTGGCTTATCAGCCGTCGTCAGCCAGTCATACCCAACTCCCAGTTGTGGAACATCTGTATATTCCCGATCGCGACCTACAGTACAACGAGCCCGTGTCTCAGTAGTTAGGGAGTTTGACTTCTATCGAACCCCAGGTATTCCGCACCTTGGGGTTTCGGTATGACTGGCTGACGATGCCAAATAAGCCACAAATGGCCAGTCCGCAGTCCTGAGTAGCTCCGATTTATCCTTCAAAGTCACGCAAATGGGAGCCCGTCAATGCGCCAAAAATGAGTGCTAGATCCCAGCTCTGTCGACCTCACTCTCTTCCCTCATACCGGTGCCCCTTCAGAGCCAAAAGGACAGTGGATAGTCGATGTGGAGCCTCCAGCGTGTGTAAAATGCGAACAGTGGATAGACTAGGTCTGAACCCTCCAGCGTGTGTCAAATGCGAACAACTTTGCGTTCGCTGCGTCGCACGTCGCTATCGACTTTAGGAAAACTACATCACTCAGTTGTTTTCTGAGTGGCGGGTGATCTCTTGTTTGTTTTTAGTAAGACTGGCTCATTGCCACGCCCTCGACATTAACGCATGCATGGTTGCTACTTATTTCCTTCCAGAGTTGCGACAATTCCCACTGAAGAATTCGAAAGACAATTTGGCGAGCATACGTAAGCTTTCGATAAATTCTCATCAGGCCTATACATTTATATTGCTATCGAAGTGATTAAAAAGAAAATGCGGGCAAGCAGAAGCTATTCTGTAGCTGGGATTTGGGGGGGGGAGGGTCTAGGTGGGTGAGGTGAAAAACAAAATTGGGAAAGATCTTAAGGCTGTCGAAAACTCTCTCGCGAGAACGGGTACCCCGATCGATTCATTGCCACGTACATGATCGAAAGACCACCAAAGCCCCCCATGCTAACGGTAGGAAAGAAGAAGCTTTTCATCAGGGTGCCGTTTCAAGGGGACGCGCCAAATGAACTTCTAAGAAGGCGCATAACTCAAGCTCTATCACGCACCTTTCCAGCAGCTGACACCCGTGTACTCTTCTCCACTGGCCCCATCCTACACGGCGAGGGCAGGGACAAATTGCCAGCCCAGCACACTTCTATGTGCATTTACTCCTCCACCTGGTCCTCTGGGGCAGAATATACTGGTCGCATGAGTCGGCGTTTGTCCAAAAGAATAAGGGAACACTTTCCAGCATGGTTAGGAAAGGGCCAAATAAAGAACGTCAACAGCTCTATCCTCGCCCACACGGTAGGTACAGACCACCGCGTGGATGCCAGACAGGCACTCCGAGTGATTTACAAGGCACCGTCAAGCTATCCAAAACTATTTGGGCAGCGTCTGTTGGCAACAGCAGGGGTGGCTGCAATCAGGCTATAAAAACCAGTTCTATGCGCACAAAAGAACTTCGTACAGGCCCTACAGTTACCATGGGCCAAAGCCACCATGCCGGCCACCTGCGTATAATTGTCCGTCCCAGTGCCCACCATCCCCTTCTCCCCCCTCACACTGACGACAATTTTGTTTTCAACCTCACCTACCCAGACCCTCCCCCAAACCCCAGCTACAGAATAGCTTCTGCTTGCCCGCATTTTCTTTTTAATCACTTCGATAGCAATATAAATGTATAGGCCTGATGAGAATTTATCGAGAGCTTACGTATTCTCGCCAAATTGTCTTTTGAATTATTTCCTTTAGGTAGATTGAGTTAATTAGGTCATTGCGTTTCTGCGTTCCAATCCCAAGCACCTGCTGCTTGTATTACTGGCTTTTCCTGATCAGATTCTTGTCAACGTCTAATCACCTCGGTTGCTTCAGGGTATGTACGGTCTTGGCCTATGTGACGAATGGCTGCATTGCATATTCCAATAGCCCCTCTTGGGGGTTAGTTACTGAGACTTGAGCAGCATACACCCAATTGGAAATAGAATACCGCCGTCATTCTGATTGGGGTATTTTATATGACACGGGAATCCTCTTTCGTGCACGTTGGTAATCTTAATTAGGGGAACGGGAAAACACGGAATTTGTTTTTTTTTCCGGAGATTTGCATCACTGATTGTCGCCCTTTTATTCTCTTAGCCAAAATATCCCCTGTGTTAGAGATGGCCCGGGGGGGGAGAGGGATTTATGGACAGGAGTAATAACAAGCCATTCTAACCCTTGCTTTCTTGCATGTGTCCATGACCGGACAGGCCGATGCGTTGTCGGAGTGTAAAGTGACAGTTTGGCCCGATGCAACCCCGCGCCTGTGCCGCGGTGTCCCGAAAAATTAGGCTGATTGTTGTCGTTGATGTCCGTTACCCTTATCGTCGTCCTCCCTCCCCCCTCTCCACACCGAATCTGCCTTACCCCTGTCTCCCCCCCCCCCATCCTCCCTCTTCCCCTTCGCGTTTTAGCCTTACTTGCAGTGCAACCCTTTGGAAGCACTCATGCCGCTTCTACAGCCTCGGTTGCGGGACTTCCTAGAACTGGTATGCGGCAGTCGCATGCTTTGTTTTCGCAGTCTATTGCTTTTAGGCCGTTCTCTAGTGCGTCCCTTGATTGTATGCGTGTACCTGTTACTTTGAATTTTCCAGGCCAGTTAAGATTTTATATACATTTGGTAAACCTCCTCAAACAGTCCCCGGGACCCATTTGCCCCCCCCCCCCTTGTTTGTTCTTCTGACGGAGTCTAGCGGCACATTTGTTTTCTTGGCTTGTCAGTTTGCCCCTGACTTTTTTCTTTCTCTCCTTGGCTTTTTTCTCACTGGTCGTCCGGTATCCCAATTTAGCAGAGTCAGTTGCGCCAGCAGCCGCTAACGTGAGAACACCGACATCCAACGAATCCCCTAAGACCGCCCCCTTACCGGCCAGTCTTGTTTCCCCGCCCGTTGTGAC
>CACRXP010000565.1:22646-44345 GCA_902702965.1 Spirometra erinaceieuropaei
GTCCGGGCCCTCACATCTGTTGATGGAGGTTGCAGGGGTTGTGCCTGTTGTTGTGTCAGGTGCGGCTGTGGTACAGTCGTGCGCTACAGACGCCGGAGTGGCCGTCGTTGTGGCAGTGAAGGAGGAGGTGGAGGAGGAAGGGCGGGAGTGAGGGGTAGTAAGGTCGGTGGCGTCGATGTCGGCTGGGGAGTGGTTAGTGGGTGCACAAGGTGATGGATTGGGAGTGGGGCTCGGCGGGGTGGGTGTGTCAAGGCTGCGGTCAATTCCGCTCCCGTGGATGCGCATGTGGCCGAATAGGCCCATGCGATGCCGGAAGGTGCGAGGGCATTGTGGGCAGTGGAGGCGAGTGCGGTGGGTGTAGATTGGTGCTCCAGGCACTGGTTCACCAGTATCTGTGCGATGGATTCGCAAGTGACCGACCAGGCCGATGCGTGAGGTGAAGTTGCGGTCGCAGTGAGGGCAGGTGGGGGTGGTTGCGGTTGCTGTGTCGTGGTTGGCGATGTGAGAGAAGGCAGCCTGAACGGCCACCGTTGGGGCAGTGGAGGAGAAGGAGGAGGATGGAAGTGGTGGTGCAGAAGGAGTGTCAGAGTTAGTTGGCGGAAGAGAGGACGAGGAAGAGGCGGGCGCGGGGACGATGGCTGGAGCAGTTCCAGAGGTGCAGTTGGTTCGAAGATGTCCAACAAGTCCGATTCGTGCCCGGAATGTCCGTTGACATCGAGGACACGTAGTGAGAGGTTGTGCGGCGGCGTTGCGTATTGGGCGAATTTGTGATTTGCGGACTTCGCGTTTCACTTTGGCGGCGGCGATGCGGTTGGCTTCGTAGATAGCAGCGCCCGTCTTCACTGTTCTCCTCCATGTCGGACGATCGCGAGCGAGCTCTTCCCAGTTGGTCGGGTTGATGTGCAGGCGCTTCAGGGAGGACTTCAGAGTATCTTTGTAACGGCGAATTTGGCCTCCTTGACGACGAGAACCCGTCGCGACGTCTCCGTAGAAGAGTCGTTTGGGTAGTCGCTCGTCGTCCATGCGCACCAGATGGCCGCTCCAGCGCAGCTGCATTTGCCTCAACATGGAGTAGATGCTCAGAATTCCCGTCCGTTCCAGCACTTCGGTGTCGGGGATGCGGTGCTGCCAGTTCAGCCTCAGGATGCGGCAGAGACAACTGAGGTGGAAGTGGTTTAGTCGACGTGCCTGCCTCGTGTACACCGTCCAGGTCTCCGCTCCGTACAGTAGCGTCGGCAGGATGACGGCCTTGTACATCTTCAGCTTTGTGCTCAGTTGGAGACCATGACGTTGGAGACCATGCGTTCGCTTACCCATGTACTAACATTCAGGCCACGCACTTCAGACGCCTGTGGGTTGGGGGGGGTGGGGTGGGGGAGTGTGCCAACGGCGCAGTGTCAGCGTGTCCTGCCCCGCCTGCAGGGCTTAGCGGTGAACCCGGTCTTATGGTCTACCCCTTAAATTTTGTCCCATTGGACTGAGCACTTTACCTTGGACGTGAGTTATCTCTGCGTAGTGTTTCTCATACATTACCGCAGTCCGTGATCGATTTTAACTTCGAGTTTTCCGTCTGANCTGGAATGGCCATTTCTGGCTTATTAGCCGTCGTCAGCCAGCCATACCCAAGCCCGAAGTGTGCAACACCCGAGCCTCGAACTCGCGACCTGTTGGTTTAGAAGTCAACGCCTCTACTCACCGGGCCACGAGCCCGTTGCCTTGTCGGTTTTCGATCGGGAATATACAATGTTAGGGGGCGCTCACCGATCGTTCATACGGAACTCACTCGTTCCGTTGTGCCTTATGGACTCTCTCTCGAGCCCAACCAGCAGCCGCACAGCGGCGCATGATATATAGGCAGAATGGTATTACCGACAAAGACAAGGGAGACTGGAATGGCCATTTCTGGCTTATTAGCCGTCGTCAGCCAGCCATACCCAAGCCCGAAGTGTGCAACACCCGAGCCTCGAACTCGCGACCTGTTGGTTTAGAAGTCAACGCCTCTACTCACCGGGCCACGAGCCCGTTGCCTTGTCGGTTTTCGATCGGGAATATACAATGTTAGGGGGCGCTCACCGATCGTTCATACGGAACTCACTCGTTCCGTTGTGCCTTATGGACTCTCTCTCGAGCCCAACCAGCAGCCGCACAGCGGCGCATGATATATAGGCAGAATGGTATTACCGACAAAGACAAGGGAGACTGGAATGGCCATTTCTGGCTTATTAGCCGTCGTCAGCCAGCCATACCCAAGCCCGAAGTGTGCAACACCCGAGCCTCGAACTCGCGACCTGTTGGTTTAGAAGTCAACGCCTCTACTCACCGGGCCACGAGCCCGTTGCCTTGTCGGTTTTTCGATCGGGAATATACAATGTTAAGGGGGCGCTCACCGATCGTTCATACGGAACTCACTCGTTCCGTTGTGCCTTATGGACTCTCTCTCGAGCCCAACCAGCAGCCGCACAGCGGCGCATGATATATAGGCAGAATAGTATTGCCGACAAAGGCAAGGTTTAAATAGGTCTTTCTTACTCACTACTGATAGGTCCATTGTTCTCTCTCCCTATTGGCCCTCCTTTCCTGCCCAAGTGATGTCTGACGGCCTCGTATGGCGCCGGTAGGTCGATCCTACGGTTGATCGAGTTGGCGTTGGATTGCCAGGCTTCGATTATCTCCCTCGCCATTTTGCTTTCAGCCCGGCCGACGTTCAAAAACAAATTGAACTCAATCTTCCCCCAAATTCAATTCACAATGGAGGAAGAAAAGGACGGAGAAATCCCCTTTCTGGATGTCCAGGTGTCGAGACAGGAAGACGGGGCCCTCCAGACTGGTGTCTTTCGAAAGGCAACCGATACGGCGAAAATCCTCCATTACAGCAGTAACCAGCCCTTGTCACATAAACGCAGCTGCGTGCGGACGCTCTTCCTACGCATCAACACACACTGCAGCACAGAGGCTGAAAAGCTGCGAGAGCGTAAATCCCTATGGCGTCTCTTTCTCTCCAATGGGTACCCACGTAGCTTCATAAACAAATGCCTGTATCAAAGGCACACGAAGACCGCCGGTGAACAAAAACAAAAACCTGAAATCTTCCGTGCTTTGCCCTACGTGAGTGACGTTTCCGAAGCCACTGAACGCATGCTCAGACCACTCAACGTCGGCCTTGGACACCGGCCGGAGGTCACTATCCGCCGCTTGCTCATGCAGCCTAAGGGGCGGCTACCACCTGAGGACACGTCAGGAATTGTTTACCGCGTCAACTGTCTAGACTGCCCGGCCAACTATTGTGGCATGACCGACAAACGATTAAGGTCGCGCATGCATGAGCATTCTCTAGCTGTAAAGCGAAAAGATGTGCGATCACATGTTGCTATGCATAGCCTGGAAAATAACCATCATTTCGGCTTCGACAAGGCAGAAGTAATCGGCCGGGCTGAAAGCAAAATGGCGAGGGAGATAATCGAAGCCTGGCAATCCAACGCCAACTCGATCAACCGTAGGATCGACCTACCGGCGCCATACGAGGCCGTCAGACATCACTTGGGCAGGAAAGGAGGGCCAATAGGGAGAGAGAACAATGGACCTATCAGTAGTGAGTAAGAAAGACCTATTTAAACCTTGTATTCCCACTTTTAATCTATCTCCGATGATGCGCTCAAGTATGAGTGTGAAACGTCAGATGAATAAATCATCCTCCCCAGAGATCTCTTTACCTTCTTCCATATATATATATACGTAAAAATGTAATGGTATGGGGCGCTCACCGATCGCCATTCCAGTCTCCATTGTCTTTGTTGGTAATGCAATTCTGCATATATACATGTATATATCACGAATATCGGATGTGGTGTGCATTCCGAGGTGATATAATGATTAAGAGAAGGCTCTTCGGAATAATCGAGCTGCACTCGTAAATATTCAAGTCAGTGACACAGACCCGTCGTCAGACCCGTCGTCGGGACCGGTGTTTTCCGATAAGCTACAAACACAGAGAAATTACTCCACTACAACAGCAACCATCCGCTGTCGCATAAACGCAGTTGCGTCCGGACACTTTTCCGCCGCATCAACACGCACTGCAGAACAGAGGCCGAGAAGCTACAAGAGCGTGCGTCCCTGTGGCACCTCTTCCTTGTCAATGGATACCCACGTAGCTTCGTAAACAAATGTCTGTTCCAAAGACACACAAAGACTGACGGTGAGGCGAACCAAAAACCTGAGGTACTCCGTGTCTTGCCCTACATGAGGAACGTCTCTGAGGCCACTGAGCGTATGCTTAGACCACTTAACGTGGGCGTTGGACACCGACCGGAAGCCACCATCCGCCGATTAGTCATGCAGCCAAAGGGTAGGCTGCCCCCTGAGGACATGTCCGGTGTCATTTACCGCGTCAACTGCCTAGACTGTCAGGGCCAACTATTGCGGCATGACAAACAAACGACTTAAAACGCGCATACATGAGCACACCTTAGCCGTCAAGCGGAAAGATGCGCGCTCACACGTCACCATGCACAGTCTGGAAAATGACCACCGGTTTGACTTTGACGGCGCCCAAGTGCTCGGCCGAGCGGAAAACAGACTGGCTCGAGAAATAATCGAGGCCTGGAAAACAGACACCAACTCCATCAACCGCTGCGTCGAACTACCGGCACCATACGAGGCCGCCAAACACCACCTACGCACCAGGGGAGGCCCAATGAGGATAGAAGTTGACGGCCCTATCAGGCGAGAACGAGAGGGACCTATTTAAACCGTGTAATTTTCTAATATTTCCTATCTCCGATGATGCGCTCGAGTATGAGTGTGAAACGTCAGATGAATAAATCATCATCCCCAGAGCTCGCCTTACCATCTTCTTCAATTTCAACACCTGGGGTCAGCATTTTCGCAAACATCCATATGTATATATTTATATATATATATATTGGAAAACAGGCATCCCAAGAAATATAATTAGAAGGTGAAGTTCTTTGGGAAACGGCAAAATTTTTTTGTTAATTTTCGAGACTGGTTCCCCAGCTCGTCTTCAGACAACGGGTGTGCAAAAACAATTAACTTTTAGACTGAGTCTAGCAAAAGGAGTCCATGACTGGATAAGGTTGTCGTCTCGGTATTGGCTGATTCAGTTTGAATCTGTCCTTAACAATTTTGTATGTGACATCTAAATCGATGTGCCGGTTGATGCGTGCCTCATCTGAGTGCATTGCTTCCAGGAATTCGCGGCCTTTTCTTGTTTGGCCGGCGCCAACAATGCGAGTGTTCTCCCATGCGAATTTATGCCCAGTGTCTAGTGTGTGCATGGCCACCTGGGAGAGATGGTCGCGTCTCTTCACCGCTAACTGATGCTCATGTATACGGGTTGAGACAGATTTCCCATTTTGGCCACAATAAACGGCATCACAACTAGAACACGGGATTTTGTAGACGACACCTTTTCTTTCGAAGTAGCCGACCCTGTCCTTAGGGTGCACAAGCTGTGTGCGTAAGGTAGTTGCCGGCTGGTTTGCTACGTGTATCTGGTACTTTTTCAATTGTCTTTCGACAAGTTCAGATACATTTTTGACTTATGGGAGAGTTCGCCATGTGGTTTGTTTTGGTGCCTGATTGGCCGTAGTGCTGGAAATACCTTTTCCCTTGAGTTGCTGGTGCCTCATGCATTGACGTATGAAGTCATGCGGGTACCCATTTTGGGAGAACAGTTTGTAGAGGTATTTCATTTCTGCTCGATAACTTGTTTCGTCAGAGCAGTGCGTTTTGGCTCGATTCAGAAGGCTGTAGACTGTGCTCCGTTTGTGAGAGACAGGGTGGTTACTCTAAAAGTGTAGGATGACCTCTGAATACGCCTCTTTGCGATAAACTGATGTCTGGAGTGATCCATCGGTTTTTCGACGTACAAGGACATCCAGGAATGGGAGTTGTCCATCGACCTCTGTTTCCAAAGTAGATGTAATTCCTGGAAATATGGAGTTAATATTTGTACGGAGCAGATTCGGCTGATCTTTCTTGACGATGACAAAAGTGTCATCTACGTATCGTAGCCAAAGTTTCGGATTGACTGTGGGAAGGGCTATGCTCTCTAATTTCTGCAATAATGCTTCTGCCAGGAAACCGGATATTGGTGAACCCATGGGAGCACCTTTTAATTGCCGGTAGCATTGATTTGAGAAGGAAAAATTTGTCTCCAGACAGAGATCAAGGAGTTGAAGTAAAGCCTCTGGAGGCACCTCAGAAGTATATGTTTGAAGGAGTTCTTCGGTGCAGCTTTTCGCTAAATCTAGTGGAATCGAAGTGAAGAGCGAGACCACATCGAATGACACCATAATCTCGTCACATGTGATGTTGACACCGCTTAATTTGTCTAGAAACTCTTTTGAATCCTGAATGGAGTTCTCGGAGTTCTTCGTTAGTGGATGTAGTTGGCGAAATAGCCATTTCGAGATCTTATAGTTGGGTGCACCGATTAGGGAGACTATCGGTCGCAGCGGAATATCAGTTTTATGAATTTTGAGAAGACCATATATCTTGGCAATTGTTGGTTCATCTTGTTTTAAAGACTTGGCAAGAACTCCTGTGATTAATTTCCTACCCGAAAGGCGTTTGAGTGTTTCTTCAATATGTGAGTTTTGCGATTTGGTGGGGTCGGCAGCTAGAGGTTCGTATGTTGAATCATCTTTTAAGAGTGACATGATACACAGGCAGAATGGCATTACTGACAAAGACAAGGGAGACTGGAATGGCCATTTCTGGCTTATTAGCCGTCGTCAGCCAGCCATACCCAAGCCCGAAGTGGGGAGCACCCGAGCCTCGAACTCGTGACCTGTTGGTTTTAGAAGTCCACGCCTCTTAACCAACAGGTCGCGAGTTCGAGGCTCGGGTGCTCCCCACTTCGGGCTTGGGTATGGCTGGCTGACGACGGCTAATAAGCCAGAAATGGCCATTCCAGTCTCCCTTGTCTTTGTCGGTAATGCCATTCTGCCTATGTATCATGTCACTCTTAAAAGATGATTCAACATACGAACCTCTAGCTGCCGACCCCACCAAATCGCAAAACTCACATATTGAAAAAACACTCAAACGCCTTTCGGGTAGGAAATTAATCACAGGAGTTCTTGCCAAGTCTTTAAAACAAGATGAACCAACAATTGCCAAGATATATGGTCTTCTCAAAATTCATAAAACTGATATTCCGCTGCGACCGATAGTCTCCCTAATCGGTGCACCCAACTATAAGATCTCGAAATGGCTATTTCGCCAACTACATCCACTGCGCCGCTGTGCGGTGGCTAGTTGGGCTCGAGAGAGAGTCCTTAAGGCACAACAGAACGAGTGAGTTCTGTATGAACGATCGGTGAGCGCCCCCTAACATTATATATATAAATATAAATAACTGAAGTATTATGCATTCCGAGATATATATGCATATATATTCATATACATATGACAGATGGGCGCTCACCGATCAGGTTACGGACCATGCTCGTTCTGCTGTGCCTTGCGGATCATACTACAACTTTCGCAGGCAGTCGCACAGCCACTAGTGGTAGATACAGATGAAATGGAGCCGACAAAGACAAGGGAGAAAGGAATGGCCATTTCTGGTTTATTAGCCGTCATCAGCCGTCATCATCCAGCGGAACGAGCATGTTCCGTAACCTGATCGGTGAGCTCCCATCTGTCATCATCGATATTGCCGATCACAACCGACAAGACAAGGGGCCCGTGGCGCAATGGTAGAGCGTTGAACTCCATGACCAAAGGTCCCGGGTTCGAATCTAAAGTGATTCGCACTTGGGGTTGGGTATGACTGGCTGATGACGGCTAATAAGCCAGAAATGGCCATTCCGGTCTTCCTTGTCTTTGTCGGCTCCATCTGACATATATATATATATAGGCAGAATGCTACTTCCAACAAAGACAAGGGAGACTGGAATGGCCATTTCTGGCTTAATAGCCGTCGTCAGCCAGCCATCCCCAAGCCCGAAGTGTGGAACACCCGAGCCTCGAACTCACGACCTGTTGGTTTAGAAGTCAACGCCTCTACTAACCGGGCCACGAGCCCGTTGCCCTGTCGGTTTTCGATGGGGAATATACAATGTTAGGGTGCGCTCACCGATCGTTCATACGGGACTCACTCGTTCCGTTGTGCCTTAAGGGCTCTCTCTCGAGCGCAACCAGCAGCCGCGCAGCGGCGCATGATATATAGGCAAAATTATAGTACCGACAAAGACATGGGAGACTGGAATGGCCATTTCTGTCTTATTAGCCGTGGTCAGCCAGTCATACCCAAGCCCGAAGTGTGGAACCCTCGAGTCTCGAACTCGCGACCTGTTAGCCAGATGTCCGCGCCCCCAACCACTGGGCCACGAACCCTTGCCCTGTCGGTTTTCGATCGGGAATATAAAATAGTTGGGGTCGCTCACCGCTCGAAAACCGACAGGGCAACGGGCTCGTGGCCCAGTGGTTGGAGGCGGGGACTTCTACCTTACAGGTCGCGAGTACGAGACTCGGGTTTTCCACACTTCGGGCTTGGGCATGACTGGCTGACGACGGCTAATAAGCCAGAAATGGCCATTCTATTCTCCCTAGTCTATGACGGTAATGCCATTCTCGCTCTCTCTCTCTCTCTCTCTCTATATATATATATATATATATAAATATAGAGAGAGAGAGAGATCGCCTCATCCTCCTCTTCCATATATATATATATATATATATATATATATATATATATCATGCGCCGCTGTGCGGCTGTTGATTGGGCTCAAGAGCGAGCCCTTAAGGCACAACGACTCGCGCCTGATAGGGCCATCAATTTTTATTCTCATTAACCCTCCCCTGGTACGTAGTTGGTGTTTTGCTTCCTCTTATGTTGCCGGTAGGTCGACGCTACTGTTGATGGATTTGGCGTCTCTTTGCCATGCCTCGATTATTTCTCGCGCGTGTCTGTTTTCCGCTCGGCCGAGCACTTGGGCGCCGTCAAAGTCAAACCGATGGTCATTTTCTAGACTGGCGGCATTAGAAGGGACACTCGCAAAGACGGATACCACAGAAGACTCCAAGAACTCCATTCGCCAGCGAGTCTCATCCCTCATCATATCCCACAAGCCACGTTGAACCATCTCCTCGGCCGAATTAAAGGCCATTAGGGAATTAAAAATGGACGAAGAAATAGTCATTGTTCCAGCGGACAAAGGACGTGCAACCGTCATCTTGGACAGATCAGAGTACGTCGCAAAAGCCCAGGCACTACTAAACGACAAGCAGTCATACAGAGTCGTCGGCTCTGACCCCATAAAAACACACTGATTGGCAAAATCAACAAGGGTTTTAATCAGCTGAGGAGCCAGAACGCGATATCTGAAAACGATTGGAGACAAAGGAGACCGCAAGATGCCGCTCCAGCGCGTTTCTACAGTTTGCCAAAAATCCACAAGCCAAATGTCCCCCTACGATTCATCGAAGCGCTGAAAGGCACACCTACCTACGGACTGGCTAAATGGCTTGTCAAGCACTTAAATACGCTTACGGAGGGCTCTGAACACACAGCCCTCTTGCAGCGTGTTCAAACACACTGCAGCGACGAAAATGGGAGGAAGGAGGAGATTAAGTTCTTGCACACCCTATTGAAATCCAACGGGTATCCGAAGTCCTTTATACGCAAGTGCCTTAAGATGCCCCACCCTGAGCGGTCGGACGGAGAAAACCCGAAATTTTGGCTCGCAATCCCTTATGTGAAAAACGTGTCAGAGGTGACGGCAAGAATCCTGAAGCCTTTCGGGATCGGAGTGGCTCACAAGGAAGAGTCAACAATCAGACAGAAAATAATGAGGCCCAAAGATCCGCTACCTGTGACAGAACAATCAGCGATGGTCTACAGCATACCATGCCAAAATTGTGGTGCAAGGCATGTTGGTGAAACGGGCAAACGTCTTGGCACAAGATTGCATGAGCACTAGCTTGCAATCAACCGCAAAGAAAAGCTGTCTATGGTTTATGGCCACATCAAACAGCAGAACCTCAATTTCGCCCTTGAAAAGGCAAGCGTAATCGGCCGAGCCAATGATAAGATGGCCAGACTGATGCTCGAAAGTTGGTCCTCGACTCGCACACTCAACAGAGACATAGATCTGCATCCCGCCTATCAGGCGCTACCCACAAGACTCGAGTCAGTGCGGACAAGGCCATCAGGACAGTCGAGCAAAGTGACGCGTGGCCGACATCCCATGTCATCAGAAAGTGGGAGACAAGCCGGCCCTGGGTCATGTGACCAGCATGAGACGCCACCTCACCGCGACGCCCACGAGGCTGATATCAACTCACATGAGCCGCAACAAGTGATCAGTCCGTTGAGTGACGGGGGGGGGGAGGCCGACATGTATGCTGACTCCAACAATTACGACGACCGCAAAGGGGTCATTAGTGGCAGGAGCCCATCGGCGGTCAATCGTGGAGAGGTCAACGCTAATCAGCGGCGAACGGGCAGGTCAGAGTTCGTGCCTCGCACACGGATATAATACCAGGCAGGCATCAAGGCTGACGCACTCAAGACCAGCAGAAACTGTCAACACATTACTCTGCTGATGGAAACGAGAGGGTTTCCGAAACATCAGTACAAATATAACTCGGTCCATGAATGCGCCCTATCTTCTTCATCGTCTTCTTCGGGGGATGATGAACGCGATACATATATATATTTCGAAGAAGAATGAGTCCTTTGGGAAAATGGACAAACTTTATTTCGTAAATTTTCGAGCCTGCTTCCCCAGCTCGTCTTCAGACGTGTAGTAAGTGTGAAGAAACAGTCAAAATCTAAACAATGCCGAAAAAAATCGATATTGCTCTGTCATGCAATCTGACAGATTTGGGCAATATCTTCATTTTTCGGCATTTGTGTAAAAACGACAACTGTTCTCGCGTTAAAATTTCGCGAATTGCACACTTCTCTCACCGTCTAGCTCGTAGCAAAACTTCGCGATCGTAATTCATACGTATGTACTTGAAGATGGGCATCCCAAGAACTCTGTTTTCCTTGACATCCAGTTCACAATGGGGGCGGAAGCCAACAATCAACTGCCGTTCCTGGACGTTCTCGTCCATCGAAAACCCAATGGGCACCTTGAAACGAAGGTATATAGGAAGGCCACTATTAGCGCCAAATCCTGAGCTTCCACAGTAAGCACCCGTTAGGCCACAGACGCAATTGTGTGCGAACACTCTACAGAAGGGCAGAAACACACTTCAGCGACCTGGACGATAGAAGGTCAGAACTACGCTACCTCCAGCGCCTCTTCATGGCCAACGGGTATCCTCGCAACTTCATCGAACGCGGCAGACAGGCCGGACCGAGTCGACGTTTGGTGACAGAACGACCAACAATATGGCGGGCGCTTCCATACATCGACGGCGTTTCTGAGGCCGTCTCGCGTCTCTTAAGACTGCTGGGGATCGGCATCGTCCACCGACCGGAGTCAACAATTCGACATCTGGTCATGAGACCCAAGGCCCCTCTGCCATTAGGTGAAACCACGGACGTCATCTACCGGATCCGGTGTAACTCCTGTGAAGCCAACTACATTGGGGAGACGGGCAAACGACTACAGACCCGTGTTGAAGAACACATGAGGCCCAAGGAAGACCCTATTTTCAGATAGACAGATGAAAAGCATGTTCTAGTAAAAAAAATAAATAACAAATAATTTTATTGGAAGACCCCTAGGGTACCATCAATGCAAGTACATTTTAAAGCAAGTAGACAGGTTGTGCACATTATTCGGCTCGCGGTTGTAAAATAAACAGTCACATATAAACACGGTCAGCGAGCATTGGGAAAACTCCTTATGCATAAAACCAGATGAGTATGAATTGCTAATATTAAAAGAGAAGAACTGCCGCATATGAAGGGGAAAATATGCGGCTCGAACGTGACTGACCTTCATATGGTATTTTATGAGGGATTCAAAAAGTAAATTGTCAAAGCTGAGATTCATCAACCGAATGAGTTTATCCGCCTCTAAGTGGTAAGACAGAGGAACCTAGACGCGATCGGACACAGTTTGCCTAGAGTCCAGTCGAGAATGGGACATCAAACGCTAGGACGGTCATCAAAGCAATGAGGGAAGAATGCGACCCTGAGGTATTTCTGCTGATCCACCAAACTACAAGCAAATAACAAAAGCAGAGAATTCACACAGTAATCGTCAACGGACCATTTGGGTTTGAAATAAGGAGTTGTCATCGAGATCCGCGAAAACCTAAAATTGGAGGTGAGGGTTCGAAGTCGCCGGGACCAGAGTAGAATTTTGATGAGTTTCGGTGATCAGCGAAAACGAGGCGGCTTAGAGCGTGCACGTCAACCTAACCACACCATTTCTTTGAGAGCATTTGTCAGGAAGGATGTCTAATTCTGGGAGGGGTACGATGCATGAACTGAAAAACCGAAAAGACCGAAATTTGTGATGAGGGATCCTAGGAAACGAAATTACAAACAAAAGGAGGGAATGTGAGCGGATACAGAAGTTTAATGGAGGCGTCCTAGATTTCCGGTGGTCCTTTCTCACTGTCATAGAGGAAGTTGTCAGGAAAGAATGTAGAAACTAAAAGTTTGATCGAGTCAGTTTTCAGATAAACGCGCAACCTTCTCTTAAATATGTGTAGATTATTTGATGACCTTATATTTATTGGAGGGCTAATACAGAAGAAAGTATAACTGGAAACGCAGAAAGAGAGCGCTTGGGGTGGAGTAAGTGGAAGTAGGTATAATAAAGGAAGAATTGCGAAGATTGTATGGCGGATTACTGAGGTAAGGGCTGAAATTCGAGGAAGATTTGAATTATTAATAATGCGAAAGAAAAGGCAGGAGCCTGCTTCTAGTCTTCGACCACATACAAATCTAAGGTTAGTTATATGGTATTTATCTGAGAAGGAAATATTTGGGTGTCCCCTACCTAACGGTCTTCTAGTAAAATGTTTCTGAACATTGTAAATTTTGGAACGACTAGCCCCGTTCATCAAACCAACAGTCGGCAATGATGCTCAAGAACGGGAAGTACAAACATTCGATAAGTTCTTGAATATATTTCAGGAAAATATACATTCTAAGAAATAAAGCCACAAACCTGAAAAGATTTGGTCGTAATTCTGTTAGAGTGTGGCGAGAGATCAAGAACAATGACGTGGCTTAAACCTAAATACTAGATGATCGTTCATTCAATCATAGGTGTAACAAAAAGGACAATGGATGGGGTAGAAATTCAGATCAAACACACACAGATGGAAAGAATTTCATGAGGCACGTTGAGTTCCTCTCTAAAAGAGCACACAAAAGAGCATGTTTTTGTAAGCCGCGATGAAAGACAGTTATTGGCTGTATCTACAATCCCCAAAATTTTCCAGTCAGTGATGATCCACAACTCTGTGGAATCTTTTAACTAATTTCGGAAGCCACTTTTGATGTTAAAATAATCAATGGGGATTCTAAATTTCCTGAAATAGACTGGGTTTCCAACAGCTGTCCAACCTGATCCGAGCCCTTCCAAGATAATGTCGGTTTTTCTAACTGATTCCAACTGGTGGGCTCCCCGACAACAAATGATCACATTTTAGATCCAGTCTTTACCAATGACAGTGTCCCTCTTTTTGTTGCTTTCAAAAAGGACCTCTTTGACAGTGACCACGCATTAATAAATAATAATAATTATAATAATAATAATAATTTTATTTAATGCCAATTTACAGGCGTTGTTAGGGAAGCGTTAAATAAAAATCCGGCCAGCAGTGAAAAAAAACTCCTGTGGAAAAGGAATGAAAATATAGTTGATGGTGGTTTTATGGATTGGGGGTTAAGGAGAAAAAAACTGCTGGCGACAAGCATTCGACCGTCAAGAAAGGTGGGGTTGCACGGTATTGGATATCAGTCGCCAATTTCTTTCATGAAGTTAGGGTTATTCCAACCGGAAGCGACGAAGAACAGCTGTCGCTGTTGGCCAAAGAAATTGTAACTGGGGAGACCGGCTATAGTGATCAGAGACCACAAACGCCATCGCTAAGGTACAGTCGTTCAGTAGATTCCGCACCTTCTAATATGTGGGAGCTTTTCTGTGTGCAAAAATCGAGTAATAGATCTCTTAAATAAAGAAAAATTTTGCAGATTTTTTACAATCCTGGGTAGTCTATTCAAAATAGCAATAGCATTTACAGAAAAATCCGACGATATTTTACAGCACGTGCCAGAGGCAGAAATAAAAAGACCTCACGGGGTCTGTTACGTCGTGGGTGGACATGATGTCTTAAAGAGGTGAGTGAGTTAAATGTGTGTTTAAATAGCAAAAATAGTCACGTTTGTAATCTACGGAACAATAAAGGATCAAGGCCTGTAAACCGGCAACGTTCTTGGACAAATGTTGGTGTTCCTGGGTTAAAACTCTCTTGGTAAAAAATTGTTGAACGGATTCCATTTCTTCCGTTCAGCAGCACGAATGAGGCTAAATAGAAACGAACAGTATCCCAGGTCAGGTCTAACGTGCATGTTATAAAGGCACATTCTAATGTCCCTAGTTTTAAATTTTCGGGGGATAAACCCGGTCGTTCTAAATGCTTTAGAGGCTATCAAGTTACAGTGCTTGGAGAGACTGAGACTCTTGGAGTATGATACGCCCAGATCCTTAATAACCCTAGGCACATTTATGGCGTGACCACCAATACTTAGCTGAGGTTGGCGGTCGTCGCAACTACCATGACTGAACAATGATGCCAAGAAAGAGAAAGGCGCCATGTGCGGCACCACTGGGCGAAAACCTCTAGGTCGATCTTTAGGAGCTCAAGCCCTATGCCACGTTTAAGATCATTGCCATACATGAAAGGCTTACCATTCTGAAATAAGTGGGGTACATCATTTGCGAAAAGGCAAAATAAAAGCGGGCCGAGTGCACTACCTTGAACTACTCCACTCCTCACACGTATGGGGTTGGAGATAGTACTGAAAATCTTAACGCGTTGAGTACGAGTGCCCAGGTTTGAGGATAAAAAATTTAAAATTTTAACACCCATTCCTAAAGATGACAGTTTCAAGAGAAGAAGAGCATGTTCAACACGGTCAAAAGCCTTAGTGAAATCGAAATATACTGTGTAAAGTGCAAAACCATGGTCCCTAGATTGGTGAACATAGTCAAAGAAAGAGAGTTGACAGGTGCTATAAGATCGAGCTTTGAGTAATTCCTGCTGAGCAGCACTCAGTACATTATTCCCCGTTAGGTGACAAATTATCTTATCTTTGATCAATGTCTCCAAGATCTTCGAAACTGCAGGGAGGGTGTTTATTGGCCGAAAGTCATCAAAGGACGTAGATTTGCCGTGCTTAGGGATGGGCAAAATGTGTGATTCCTTCCACAAGGTAGGATAAGTTTCACTTTCAAGAGCAAGATTAAATATCTTGCATAGAAAGGATGGCAAAATTGTATTTGCGTCGGCTTTTAAAATGCTTACTGGGACACCATCAGGACCGGGACTATAAGATTTCCGAAAACGCCGAATCGCGACAGTTACATCCCACAGAGCGAAAGTTATAGTTTCGAGAACTGCTCCGGTCAATGTCTGGAAGGTCGGAAACGGAGTAGTCGAGTCTTCAATAAACGTTTTGGACAGGAAATCATTGAAGCTGTCAGCGATTTTACTCGGCATCAACTATGGGATTTTGGAGAGCGTCTCGGAGGATGGGATGCTGCGTCTTTCGGTGAGTTCGTATTTTTCTGGAGAAAAGTTTCAAGACATTTAAAGAATGGTTTTCACTAAACTGGATCTCTTCGGCTAGCTGTTTTTTTCATCAGACAATCGCTTAACCCCTCAGAAATATCACAAATCAAGGGCAGGACAGAAACGTCGTTCTGAAGATGTAATCGACGATAAAGTCTGCGCAATCTGCGACGAAAGGGCAAGGGTAGGAAAACCTCATCCCCAACATTAATAATTTCCTTTCGGGGGACACAACGAAAAATAAGCGGATCCAAAATTCTGTACAGTTTCGCAGTGCAAAAAACACTTACATCCGAACATAGGAAGAAATCAGTCCAGTCGTAGTAATTAAGGTGTGTCAATAATTCGGTCGAACGAGTTGATCGGAAATCGCGGATAAGGTTACACTTTGGGGACAAGGTTTTGTCAGCCTCGAATTCCAACGTTGAAACAACTATGTCATGGTCTGAGCCCCGAATGCGCCTACGGATAACAAAGACGAAGGTATGTAGCCTCTAAAAAACATCAGGTCGAGTGTGCTTGATCTTTTGGTGGGAAAATCGATAACCTGAGTCCACATCCCAACATCCACAGCCTCAATAAATTCATCGAAGACCGAACGTGTTCGTGACAAAAAATTAATTTATAAACATCGCAAATCATACCCATGGGCTTTCAGTTTATTTTATTTCAATTTATTTGATAAGCATAATATGCAAAGCCTTTGAAAACTCGCTAGAAATAACTGTGCACGGACAATGAAAATATTCGCTATCAAAACAGTACTTGATTCATTTGAGTAGCATTGTCTCAGTAAAAATATTTGCGGGGTTGCAGGGTATTTAGCTTAGATTCATACTGTCGAAGGGAAGCAAGAAACAAAAATACACATCTAAGCGTTTCTTGAAGAGTTGAATAGACGTAGCCTCCACGACTGACAGAGGGAGATCGTTCCATTTCTCTACTACCCTAGGCGTAAAAATTTCTATTTCTTATATATATTCACGACTTATCGTCCATATCTGTGTCAACTAAGACGTTTTTATATGCGGACGACCTTAAAATTGTATATGCATATAACGGGAATACAGTAGCCAATATTCATAGAACAATTGAAACTGATCTCAGAAAACTCAGTGAATGGAGTGGTCAGTGGCAGATGCCCTTTTCACCCGAAAAAATGCCATCTCCTGATATTTAGCGCTCAAAAACTTCCCCCCATAATATTCGAGGATAATGAAATAACAGAGGCCCAATCGGTAAAAGATTAAGTTCTCAGCTATACAAATACCCTTGATTTATCTCCCCACGTCCAACAAATATCACCGAAAGCCACTCGCCTGAGTGGATTCATATGTACACATTTCACCTTAAATGCACTAAGAATTTAACTGTTCAAAACGTATGTTTTACCTCTCCTAGATTATTGTTCAATTTCCTCTGCATAATGCCCTCAGACGGCCGAAAGAAACCAGAAGGCATGCAGAGACGTTTTACTAGATCTTTGTCTAGAAGTGATGGCATCCAGGGTTCATACTTAGAACTATATCATAAATACGGTCTTCGACCCCTCTGGATCAGAAGACTTCAAAATGGTCTAAACTTCCTATTCGAGGTCGCCCACGACCAAGATATTCTCAAAATGAGTTTACTTACCAACCAAAACGCCCCTAGAAACACCAGAAATAGCGAGGATATCATAAGGTTTCCCAAATTCACAAAGTCCCAACGGTCAAATTTCTACTGCATAAGATATGCGACTATCTGCAATTCTCTTCCAGGTCATATGCGGAAAAGTCGAACCCCAATCGAGTTTAAAATAAAAACTTAGAAATTCCTTTCAACTAACAATACACATTTATTTTTGAATAAGATAGGACATTTTTTAAGTCAATTCTTTGATATAGAATTTGATCCAAAAGGGCTCTGATGATGCAAGCCGATTGAAAAATACCGGAACATAGCACTAAAAATAATCAAATGTATACAAGATAGCATCATAGATGAACACAGAACAGATAATGATATTCTTTTTTTCCTCCCTTTCTTGTCTTTATCAGCTATGTCACCTGACAATAAATATCCCATATAAAGCTAATAAAAATATCCCCTTCGACAAAACCCTGCATATTAGTCGTGCGTTTGTCTATATTAAGGCCATATTAAACATATATAGAACTATATTAGGTCACAGTGAACAGTCGACCACTACTCCTATAATTACACATTAACAAGAACAATATGATACATGATTCAATAGTATTTTGACAGTTTTGATTGTGACTTACCATTGAATGCTTCTTTCTCCTGATATAGTTTAATCTTTTCCAACTCTTAGTCCAGACGACGATGGTAAGCCTCATGAAAACACGTAGGAACTGTGCAATTACCCCCTTACTGCTGGCCAGATAGACTGACAACCAGCTATTGTAGGCGGACCACTCACCTGTCCTGTCTTCTCTTCTGCAATGATATTTGAGGCTGTTACTCCTTCGAGGGCTGCCTTGAGCTCAGTACCGTATATCGACTCTGAATCGCATGGATCTTCAACGTTACTCATTTTTCAATCAAAGACTCAAGCTAGCGTGAAACTCAGTAGAAGGAGAACGGTCTGTACACAAGAGATTTATATACTGAAATAGGGTCAAAGGGGACAGGAGGCGTATAGTCTCAATGTAGATGGCGGATAACGGCGGTCAAAAGGAATCATTAAGCGCTTCAGCGCTGTGGTTCTGAGGTAGGTACTACATTCATTGGAGTAGTCTCCTCAACTCCGTTTGGACACTCTTTCTTGTTTGTAAAGTGAAGAAGAAAAAGGCTTGTCCGAAGCACAGCACCACAGATCGCCGTTTTGTCTTCTTTTTGACTTCCCGCCAACTTCACCCCAGTCTGACACTTTACAGCAACTAGAGCACACCGAAATTTACACAACAGGAAAGTAATTTCAAGGTCAGGCCGATATAAAATTTCTTCAATTGCCATGAAGGACATATTATTCATGTCCCCGAAAACTACAAAACTGCAAACTTCAATTTTGATATTGTACATATCGTTATTTTTTGAAAATTTTGTTATCATTTTCCCTTAGAACTGGGATTTTTTAACTTAAAACAAACTCTCAATTCGCGCTCTTTTGGTTAACCAGACACCCGAAGCAAATGAAGTCAAAGTGCAGTTGAAATTGACGAGTTTGTTTTAGGTTTTTTTCCTGAGTTCAAAGGGGACTGACAGTGCCCAGGGGGCGCTACATTAAACCTATTCTATTCTGTTCTATTCTATTCAGCCTTGACATTGTTGTCTGTAGCTTTATCGAGGAGCCACGAAGATGGAGTGAAAGGTGCCGCTGAAACATGTCCTCAATGCTAAGTTCATGCTCAAGTCCATGTATTATCTTGTAGATGAGGAGAAGATCACCTCTTTTATGCCTGTAACACAGAGGGAATAAATTAAGGCAATTCAGTCTGTCTGTGTAGGATTAGGTTTTTAGATCCTTCAACAGCATTGTTGCAAGACGTTGCATCCTTTCGAGGCATGCCTGATCTTTTACTAGCCATGGCCGCCATGCCTGTAGGCCATATTCTAAGTGGGGCCGAGCAAAGAGTTCGTAAACTCTTCCAAAATGGTCATTGTCACAGGTTACGAACGCACATTTGATTGCATGCAGCACTCCCATGTGGCTTTTCGCAGCCTTGTTGCATTGCAGTATTGGTTTCATGTCGCTTTGTATCCAAACCTCGAGATCCTTCTGTGAAGATTCTGCAGGGAGTCTTATATCTTTCAGATGATTAGTTCTCAAACTCTCATTAGAATGAGAGCTGTTTGGACGCAGATGAAGGAAGGCACACTTCTGCACATTTAAATTTGGAAACCATTTCTCCGACAACGCTTGAAGTCGATGAAGATTGTTTTGGAGGGTTCTCTGGTCGTAAGGACTCTTAATGACTTGCCAGAGCTTAGCGTCGCCTGCAAACATTATTTTGCCGCAGTCGATTTCCTAAAGGCTGTCATAAACATAAAGGATTAAGAGCAATGGTCTCAGAACTGAGCCTTGAGGCACACAATTGGTCACGTTCATCATTCTGACATCTCATCTCCGGCATAGACACGTTGTTTCCGACCAACCAGAAACGTCCTTATCCAGTTCAGAAGATCCCCCGGATGCCGATGGCGTTCAATTTGTGAAGAAAGCGTTGGTGTGCGACAGTGTCAAAAGTCTTGCGGAAATCGATATACACAACATCGACCTCAAAACCCTCTTCTAGAGCCCTGGCCCAGATCTCCAGACAAGCTGGCAGAATTGAGAGGCAGGAACGTCCTCTTCGGAAGCCATGTTGAAAATTCTGCAAGATGTTATTTTCTTTGCAACATTGTTGTTTAGCTCTCTTTACTAGAGCTTCCATCGTTTTGAATGAGAGGCAAGTTAAGGTACTAGGCGTGAAGCTGTTTGCTGCCACCCTGATGCCTCCTTTATGTAACGGAATGAGGTTAACTGCCTTCCACTGTGATGGCAGCCTTCCTGTTCTCATCGACATCTCAAAGAGAGTCGATAGAGGCTTTGACAGCTCCGCTAATAAATCCTTGAGTATTAGCCCACGAATTCTGTCGGTTCAGGAGACTTATCTGCTTTTATTTTATTGAGGACGCGTCTTATTTCTTCGACGGAAAAGGCAACGATTTCAATGACGGCAGCATCTTGGCGCATTTGAAGCTCCAGGCTGTCTCGGTCCATTTAAAACTGCTGACTGTCTTCTGAAGACTCCTCCGTAAAAACCAACTGAAAAAACTTAGACCGTAATTACACTTTCTGTGGCCCTTCAACTGATAAGTTTCCGAGACATGCAATTTAGTCCCTATGTTTTCTCCTACTATGGATGTACCCGTAAAACTTACTGGGACATGTAATGGATTCTGCCGTCAATCGGCGCTCGAAAGATGTTCTACCTACCCCTATTTGTTTGCGACATTTATTGCGCTGGTCCTTACATTCCGAGAATGATATTGAATCTCCAAGATGCCAATTCTTTTTCCACGGCCTCTGTTTATTCTTCATGGTCTCTTTTGTCGTCGGATTGACTCCCGGCGGTCGCACGCATGGTGTTGTTATTTTTATTGGACAATGGGTGTCAATTAGACGTTCTATAATCCCGCGAAAGTACTGTTAGAATTTAAATAAATAAATAAATAAATAAATTTTAATTTAATGCCAGTTTACAGGCATTGTCAAGGGAAGCGATTAAACACAAATCCGATCAGCAGTGAAAAAAAACTGCGGAGCTTAAGGCATAAAAATATAGTTGAAGGAGGTTTTTGTGGTTTGGAGGGCTCAGGAGAAAAAAACTGTCGGCGGTGGTAGAATATCGACCGTCAAGAAGGGAGGAGGTTGCACGGTATCGGAGATTATCGGACGTCAAATTCCTTTTATGAAGTTGGGGATAGTCAAAGTAGAGGCGTTGAAGAACAGCTGGCGAGACCGGCCATAGTGTTCAGAGACCACAAACGCCATCGCTACGGTACAGTCGATCAGTAGATTCAGCACCCAAAATTTGTGGGAGCTTTTCTGAATGCAAAAATCGAGTAATAGTTCCCTTAAATAAAGGATAATTTTGCAGAGTTTTCACACTCATGGGTAGTTCATTCCAAATAGCAATTGCATTTACGGAAAAGAACCGACGATATTTAACAGTACGTGCCAGAGGCAGAAATAAGAAGACCTCACGGTGACTGTTACGTCGTGGGTGGATATGATGTCTTAAAGAGGTGAGCGGGTTAAATGTGCGATTATATAAGAGTTTAAATAGCAAATATAGTCCCTTTTGTAATCTACGGAACCATAAAGGATCGAGGCCTGTAAGCCGGCAACGTTCTTGGTAAGACAAATGTCGGTGTTCCGGGGTAAAAACTCTCTTGGTAAAAAAGTGTTGAACGGATTCTATTTTCTTCCGCTCAGTAGCACGCATGAGGCTAAATGAAAACGAA
>CACRXP010000565.1:48787-61708 GCA_902702965.1 Spirometra erinaceieuropaei
TTGGGAAAAAATTTTACCTTATATAGAAAGGCGCCTTTTAAAACGGACTCAAGTAAAAAACAGGCATTAATTACTTAAGAATATCCAGATAAATGCAGAGCTTCACTTATCTTTGAAATTGAGCTGCGCGCCTTGACCTTGACCTTCAAATTCATCTGAATATTCCACGTTGAGTAACCAGGTCTCCTTCAAAAGGGTACGTCTCACTGAGTTAAAGTTACCCTTCGGAATATTTCTGCGCCTCTGGATTTCTGGTTGTTGGTTCGATAGGAGAGAGCACACGCAGGTAAAAGCAATATGATCGCTTAAATAGAGTGGAGGTTGGGATTCACTTCTCTTATGACTCCTTCTTTACTAAGAACGAGATCTAAACACTTGGCTCGTTGTCCTTCTCTCAGTCTTGCTCCGAATTTTATGTGTTGAATAAGGTATTCATTCAGGGAGAGTTTTAGTAACTTGTGGTCAAATGACGTGGACGGGGCGTTCGTAAAGGGAATTTTCCAGTCTATTCCTGGAGCGTTAAAGTCACTCAGAAGTAGTAAGTTATCCTGCTTACATGAAAACTCCAGTGCACCAAGTAATTCCATATGGGTGATTTCATTCGAGCTGGGAGGCCGATAGACAGCACACAGGTTAAGTGTCAGTAATTCTTTGATACATAACTTGTAGGAAATTATTTCAAAATTTTGCAGTGCCACATCGGATATTTCTCGCTGACAGCACGGACTTTCATTTGGCCCATAAATCACTGTGCCTTATTTTCTACTTTGAAATATGTCACAACGGAACAGCTGGTAGTTTTCAATACTGACTTCGCTGCTACTTAATTCATCCGTCAACCATGTCTTTGTTAGGACAATTATGTGAGGCTTCTGTTCAGAAACTAAAAATCTGAGTTCATCCAGCTTGTTGAGGAAACTCTGACGGTGTAATAGATTTTTAGACAGCGACCACTGGTGCTGACAACTTCAAAAGTTGGCACTGTTGCATTGTTTAGGCTGTCAGAATGACTGGCTTAGGCCACAGAATTGTCCTTTTGACCTAAATTATTTGTCCGTTTTTGATTTGTAGGTGTGTTTCGCCGCTGCTTCTCCGCTTTTCTAGCTTCGTCGCCGGCTCTTTCATTTTGATTCGCTTTTTGGCTCATAATCCGGCTAAAAACAATCCTCGGGATGCTGACCCTGCAGGGATGATTTTCTCTGTAACAGGAGGTGTGTCTGTGCTTTAGTCTCCAAAATGACTTTTAGGGGTCGAGGCCGGGAATTGGAACCGGACGCTGACTGAGTCTTCCCATTTCGGAATGTTTTGAGAAAATTAAGTGACTCGCCGTCTCTTATCAAAGCTTACGCATACTCTTGGATAAGGTCTAATTCATGTTTAACTCTCTCCTTTGGAACTGTAGCCGTTGATTCGGGTACTGCTTTTATACCTTCATTTTGCTTGCGACTGCATCTAGCGCTCTTTGTTGTTGCACACCTTTTGACTGACGGAGCATTCTTTTCCAGTTTACTGGTTTTGCTAGCTTCGGATGAACTAGCTATTGGGCTAGCGGCATTCACGTCCTTGTACGATCCACTCATCCTTGTGTTGATAACACTTCCTTCTGTGTTTCCGTGGTGTTCGTTGAAAAAGCTTACCTCAGTATCTTTCGAATATTCTGGCCGGGTTTCGTCCCATAAGGGGATCCGATATCTCTGTTGTTCAACATAGTTGGGAGCCTCCGGCGGTTCTTCGTAGGCCTCCTGACCGTCTTTCTCAGCTGGTCTGCGTGTATGTAAGCGGCCTTCGTTTTTGTGGACCGTACAGATATGCGTGCTGTTTCCTGGGATGTTTCTTTGTTCTCTGAGTTTGTTTTGACTGGTATTTTTCTTGACTAAGCGACTGGCACCCAACTGTGTCTAGTTCCTTTGACGAATCGTCGCCAGTTTCAGTGTTTGTTATGGCTAAAGAAGCCGTGCTTTTACATGTTTTTTTCCTTCTGGATTGCCGAATTCGTCGACTTTTTCTCTTCACGTAAGTGGTGAGAAAGATTCCCTAAATTTTCTACCTCCATTTTCGAAGATGTATGGATGAGTCCGAAACATGTGGCGCAGATTTCCTCGTCGTTTGTGGCATCCCCCAACGTCACTAGACGTTTTGCCCAGTTGACGGGCACTGGTGTGACAGCAGAACGTCCGACACTGCAGTCATTAATATCGTGTGTAATACACGATCTGTTATTTGCTTTGACTAGGCTGGCGGGAATCACTGGCTTAGTGGCGGCTACACTTTTCTGGCCGATCGAATGCCTGGATTCGAATCCCGGCTTGGGCGGACGTTTAAAGTCGTGTTTTTAGGGCATTTCTACGAATAACATTACTAAGATTACATTTTCAATCTGTTTTCTTAACAGTATGAGACGAATTTTCAACCAGATCAGAAATATGGGGTAAACGACTCAGTCTGTCGTAGGTTTTGGGGATTTCTCAGTTCTGATCAGAGAGTCGACTTGAAGATTATAGGTTATCCCGTACAAGTCCTGATGTAGGGTTTCAAGGATGGATTTGTCGCAATACCCACGAACCGTGAGGACGTCCGGTAGATAGAAATCTCGATAAAAGTGAAATCCTAAGGGGTCGAAAATTTTAAATCATACCCGAAAAGCTAGTACCTAAGACGCCGGAGGAAACGGAGTATTTCAAATCAACACCCGTGAGTGGTTTCTACCACTTCTTTGGGGCAAAACCGCTATCATTTAGGCAAATAATGAAAGAACATCCTATGTAACTCAAAAATTACTTAAAAGCAAGGAAATACCAGTCACCAAGCCGAAAATTATTTTTGGTATCGTTCTAATAAATAGAAATGTTTACGTTCTGGAAATGGGATCAATTTTGGCTGATGACACGAAGCCCAAAAGAGAAGTGCGAAATAAGGATTAAACGGAGAACGCAGAAGCCCAAAATACATCAAGTTTTTGGGGAATTGGAAGACCAAGGCTTTCTAAGTGAAAAGATCTTGAAATACTTAAACTCACGGACATAATACCCCAAGGCTGTATGGTTTGGCTAGTATTCATAAACCAGACCGTCCGATGCGGCCGATATTAGACATGAGTAATTCCATCTGTCATGCTATTTCTGAGTGGCTGGCAGAAAGGCTTAAGTCGATTCGACACGGAATAGCGCTTGGCAGTTAACGCGACATGTTTGAATCCGTCGATTCCATAATACATGCAAATCTTAATGGGAAAACGATGCCGACCCTAGAAGCCACGTCTCTGTTCACTAACATTCCTCTCACTGAAACGATAGAATTCTGCTGTGAAGAGATCGTAAGGTTAGATTTCCTAATCCGAATGCCGGTCGGAGACCTAAAGGAATTACCCTTTCGCTGCATGCCAAATTTCTAATTCAGATCCGATGGTCATACTTACCACCAGATTGACGGTGTGGCGATGATACCACCCCTTGGACCGCTAATAGCTAATGTCTTCATGAGAAAATTAGAGAAAAACCATCTTTCTTCAGTCATAAAGCACCATTATTCCCATGCTCGGTATGGTTACGACATTTTCGCAGTAGCGGATGAAAAACTTGTTTCGAGCACCCTAAAAAATATAAAGATAAGCAGGCTGACCTAGTGTTTATCTTCACCTAGAAAAAAATAAGGTGGAGTGCCTCCGCTTTCTAGACGTTCTATTTAATGGAATGCAAGATGGAGCAATTAGCAGAAGTAAATTTCGCAAGAAAACATGAACAGGACAATACACAAGGATCTACATTTTTGCCTAGCTAAGCTAGTAACGAAGATCGGATCGCTGTTTTACCAGCCGAGACAGGAAAATTTGTGCTCCAGATAGGCTTGACAATCAACCCGCAGTAAACCAAACACTGAGAGGAAACGGCTACCTTGAAAAGAGTGTTTAGAGAAGCCCTATAAAATCTGATCAAATCTGTCGAAGACTGGAAAGAAAAAATCATTTCTCATACTGTCGTTCCAGGGGACACGGGGAGCAAGCACCGACAATGTCACTTAAACGCTGATATGGCGCGCATGAACCGGGCTGCTAAGATAGGACTGGTTTTCACAAACACTCCACTTCTTCGTCTTGAAGGTAAGGATAGACTGCCTTTTCAGACCTCTTCAATGTGAATCTACGCCTTCATTTGATCCTGCGAGGCAGGCTGTATTGATCCAAAAACTAGAGGTCAATGTAAGCGGATGCGAGAGCACCATCCCGCCTGATTAGATGAAGGTGGGAAGAGGTTTATCTCTAGCGAAATTGTGGATCAATTGGTTGAGAGTTATCATCGAGTAGAAGTCAGCGAATCATTCTGAGTCATATAGAAAGTGTCGACGAGACACTTTAAGTTTTGCCTGAGTTCAAAGGGTACTGACAGTGCCCAAGGGACGCTATAGTAGACCTATTCAAACTCCAAGTTCCTGCGTCCAGGAGTAATTACGGCGACAGAGATAGTAGTCATACGACTAGCCATTACAGCCTTTTGCCCGAAGAATGCGTTTTTATAAGCGCTTAGGCTCCTCTTGGCCAAGAAAAACCCAGCATATATGTTCCGACCCGCCACGTCACTATTCATTGATGAAATGGGGACAGCTAATCGTTAGAAACGCTCCATCTTTTTCTCCCTAAGCCTCATACAAAACTAGAATCTGACCGCTAACCTCAGAGCGTCCCTGAACCCCCTCTCTCATGCTGCATTTTACAAGATGTTTGACTTTTGCTATTTTGTTTTCCCTTATATTACTGTACAGGCTTGATGATAAATAATCGCATGCTCACATTTTTCGGACTAGACTTCGTGGATGTCTACGTGGGTGTCATCGTTGAATTTCCTTAAATGATTATGGGGAGAACCTCTTGTTGAATAAATAATGGAGTGTACATTACGAGGTGATATAATGAAAAAGAGAAGGCTCTTCGAAATATCCAGTTGTACTTGTAAATTTTCAAGTCGGAGACACCGACCCATCGTCACACGAAATGAACAGAGGGAAAGTGAAATGGGCAGACTATGTCAACTGGCGCGACAGGACAGACAATGACAAACGGACAGAGGATGCGTGAGAGAGGTGGGCACCGAGTTACGGCAGGCTGTGAGGCAGGGGGAGGGAAGGGAGGACTGTTAGGTCTCCCTGCATTGGAGTTGGAGAAAACGCGGGGGATTGCAGATCAGTGGGAATGCGGGCGGCTGGTCACTGATGTGGGATGAGGTCAGGGGCAATGCGCCGGCGTTGGAGGTGTACGGGGGTTTCGTTTGTTGCTCACCGTGTCGCAAGGGGGTGGAATGGTAAAACAGCATACGTCTTCGTGGCCGCGTGGGGGTTAGCAGTTGTAAGGGTGTGGGAACAAGACAGTGAGCGTGTACGTAAGCCCTCGTAGTGAGGTCTTTTTCGATGTGTCGGTTGATACTGGTCGTGCCACAATACCAAGCTTCGAGAAATTCTCGCGACTGATTGGTGTTAGTCCTTGCAATCACTTCAGTATCGTCCCAATAGAAACGGTGGTCATGTTCAAGGGTGGGCACAAACCCAAGGGGCAGATGTTCCCGTCGGTGAAGGGCTTACTTGCGCTCGTTAATGCGAGTCCTAAGACATCGGCCTGTATGGCTAATATAAACGCAAGGGCAGTTGGCGCACTGCATACGGTAGATGACGTTAGTAAGTTGTCCTTTGGGCACCGGGTTCTTTGCTGGGCATAAAGCCTCGCGTAGGAAGGATGCGGGCTTATAGGCAATGGAGATGCCCAAACGTTTTAATTGCCGGGAGAGTGTTTCAGAAATTCTCTGAATGTACGGCAGTGAATAGAATTTCTGTGACACTGTATTTCTATTAAACTCAAGGCTTGGTAGTTGTGTCTAGCGTCTGAGACAGTTGTTTACAAAACTGGCAGGATATCCGTTGGACCGGAATAACCAATGTCAGTAGACCAATTCTTTCCTAAGTAAGTCATCACTGTTGCAGACGCGTTGGCCCGATAGAAAAGAGTGCGGACACAGCTTCGTTTGTGGGTCACAGGATAACTGCTCCCATAGCTAAGTATGATTTCGGCACTATAGTCTTTTTGTGGACGCTTGTTGCTAGTTTACCATTTTTAAGTCTTTGTATACTGACATCTAAGAACGAGAGGGTATCTCCTGTTGCTTCTTCGCGAGTAAACTGTATAGCCATGTGCAAACTCAACTTCGCTGGTCTTTATGATGACAAATGCGTAGTCCACGTAGCGAAGCGACAGTTTTGGTTCGAAGGTTTGCACAGCATCATGTTTTAGTCGTTGCAGGACTAGTTCTGTAAGCAGCCCCGATATTGGGGAGCACAGTGGGGTGCAATTTACTTGTTGATAGTACTTGTCCCCGAACTGACAATAATTCTTGAGGCAAAGCTTAAGCATATCTAGAACATGCTGTGTTTGGGATGCCAAAGGGATTTTGCCCTCGACATCGGGCTACGCTGTCAATCGCTAGGTCATGCGGTATTGAAGAATACGGGGCAAAAACATCGAGCGATAGGATGCATTCGTCAGGACTTACTTCAAAGCCTTGAATGTTTTTTAGAAAAGCCTGGGAATTTTTAATGCTGTGCTGCCATCCATTTGTGAGGTGCATTTAGTGTCTGCATAACCACTTAGCAAGGTTGTAAGTAGGCGATCCACTAAGTGGCACTATGATCATCAGCGGCGCATCTGTCTTGCGCATCCTCGGAAGACCTACGCAAGGGCATGCAGGGATCACTGAGGACCAAAGATCTGGTGTCAGCAGGGCTTATGAGCTTCAATCGGACAAGCTCATTCACTTTCTTCTTGATAGCCGCGACTTGTTTTTTCTTTGAGTCTACAGCGAGTGGCGCATAGGCTTCCCTGTCATCGAAGATTTAGTTTGATTTGTTGACACTGTCAGCCTTGTCCATGATTACGGTTGCTCTTTGTCAGCAGACATAATAACTATTTTGCCATCTATCCTCAGCGATCGCAACGCCTTTTCCTTCGATAGGGTTTGATGGTGTTTCCTTTGTCGAAAGACACCAGTGGCGGAACTGCGAATGTCCTCTTTTGTTTATGGGTACACATTAGCAAGGATCATTCCGTGTAGATTGAGTAATTATGATGCAGTATTGTACCGCCTGTTAATAAAATGACAAACACAATGGGGAAATGGTCAAAAATTGAAAGTTTCGCCGAAAATGCAGTTGACAATGTATTCAAGAGATTGCGAAACCCAGTTAACATAGAGGATTTCAAAGATTATGAGGAGTCGATGTGCATGCTTGGACCTTGACTTTATCAGCACTTAGCCGTATTAGCCATTGGGATTCTGTAAAATTTCTGCAGTACGCTTAACTCATGGTTCCTTCAAAGGCATGTCAATGGCTTACGACTTGCCTGTTCTGAAGGCAATGTGAATGATCAAATTATGCTTAATTTTTGATGTCACTTCAGCGCATCCGCTAACACTAAGTTGCCAGACGTCATTTATTCAGTCGCATTCCCTGGTCCTTCACAATTATCACCACTAATTTTTCCCCAACTTTATTCGTTAAGCTGCACCATAAAGGCCTCAGGCTTCTACTTAGCACGAGATCTGGGATGTACTAAAGTTGATTCACGATAGGCTCGTTGATTGTGTGTATAATGACTAGGATTCCAGTCGGCGGCAGCATTGGACAGAAAAATCCTATAATTACCACCACGTAATCCTGTGTAAGTCCTCCTTATTAATCATAAATGATATCAACGAAATTACGCTAAGATGCTCAGGCGCGGTGAAGCAGCGAGGGGACTGCTTACTCAGCTAGCGATTTCTAAGTGCGGATTCCTGCTCCACTATCCCATTTTGGCCACGGCATGCCAACTCATTCTGGTCAAATTAATGGCGCCTAATTGCATATTCTCGAGGCGCTTTTCTGTACCAACATGAGCCCAGCTTAGAACACTATTTCAGCGCCCACAGTCGTCTAGGGTGTCATACACCAACCAGTCCATCGCATGTTGTACTCGTCTACAACCTTAAATTTCATTGTGTTCACTTCCGGTCATGTATATCAATTCCCCATGCGTTTGTCCCGGCCATGAACTGCGTATTAATACCCGAAATTGCGAACTGATTACACAATTGGCTAGGTAGTTAGGTGCTTGGCAGTGGTGTCGTTCGAGTGGTAGGATTAGGCCACGAGTTCTCTGATGACCATAATCTCATCCTTGGACATTATGATCCAAGCATTGGCCTTATGTTGGGATGCTCCCTGGACATTGCGAAAGATCTAAAGAGAATTATCCTAGCTAAACGTTTCAGCACACCAATTCTCATTACATAGTCCAACCCGGGACATGGCGTGTTAAGTTTATCTAAGCATCCAAGCGGTATTCTGCTTCCGCGTTTTCGGCCACGTCGCAACGTCATAACAAACTAGAACGAAGCTGATTTCGGCATGTAGAAGATGTAACCTATTTGCTTCCTCGATTCCTACTTCGTTGTGCTGTTATTGGAGCTAAAGTATGACTCCATCCCTTCGTGTGCCTCCCCTTCCTCACCATCTGGTCGCTAGGGCTGCTGCCAATGTAGACATTTCTCTAGTTAGCGCTTGGGTCTTGCGTAGATTTCGTCTTAAATTTCGTTCGCAGATACTACGGTAGCTGGGCAAAAATGCCATTTACTTCTCACCACTCCACGTTGCCTCATCTAAACATCCTTGTAGGGTCAAACTCGTTCCTTTAGTGTTCGCCATTTAAGGGATTCAGGTAAAAAATGACGAGCTAAAAAGATGCGATGCTAATAAATCTAATTACAGCCTCCTTCACCGCCTTACAAACTGATAAGGGTTTGTTGTAAATCTATTGGCTGAAGGCTGTCTACAGGAAAAATTGCTATCTGCCGCAAGAATGCCAGTTAGCCTCGGAAAATTTCGCTGAATCCTATCCTCTAGCACAGGCGGCACTACAATTCCTGAATATATGCCCATAGGCTCCTTTCCCTCTCTGAGTCGCCCCGAAGGAGATCGCTTTTTAAGCGACTTCATCATGCATCGTTGGTGCCGCTATACCCATCGTCGTCGGACAAACGGAAAATTCCGGAGCGGTTTTCTTCGAAGTGCGTCTTACACTTCTATTGTAGATAATAGAAGCGGAAAGACGAAACCCAGGAAACAGTCGTGAAAAATATAAATAAATAAATAAATTTTATTTAATGCCAGTTTACAGGCATTGTCAAGGGGAGCGATTAAACATAAAGCCGACCGGCAGTGAAAAAAACTCCTGAGCTTAAGGGATAAAAAATAGTTGATGTTGGTTTTTGTGGTTTGGAGGGCTCAGGAGAAAAAAACTGTCGGCTGTGGTAGAATATCGACCGTCAAGAAGGGGGGAGGTTGCACGGTATCGGAGATTATCGGACGTCAAATTCCTCTCATGAAGTTGAGGATAGTCAAAGTAGATGCGTTTAAGAACAGGTGGTGAGACCGGCCATAGTGTTCAGAGACCACAAAAGCCATCGCTACGGTACAGTCGATCAGTAGATTCAGCACCCAAAATTTGTGGGAGCTTTTCTGAATGCAAAAATCGAGTAATAGTTCCCTTAAATAAAGGATAATTTTGCAGAGTTTTCGCACTCATGGGTAGTTTATTCCAAATAGCAATTGCATTTACGGAAAAGAACCGACGATATTTAACAGTACGTGCCAGAGGCAGAAATAAGAAGACCTCACGGTGATTGTTACGTCGTGGGTGGATATGGTGTCTTAAAGAGGTGAGTGGGTTAAATGTGCGATTATATAATAATTTAAATAACAAATATAGTCCCTTTTGTAATCTACGGAACCATAAAGGATCGAGGCCTGTAAGCCGGCAACGTTCTTGGTAAGACAAATGTCGGTGTTCCGGGGTAAAAACTCTCTTGGTAAAAAAGTGTTGAACGGATTCTATTTTCTTCCGCTCACTAGCACGCATGAGGCTAAATGAAAACAAACAGTATTCCAGACCAGGTCTAACGTACACGTTGAAAAGGCGCATTCTAATGTCCCTTGTTTTAAAATTTCGGAGGATAAACCCGGTCGTTCTTCGTGCTTTGGAGACTATCAAGGCACAGTGCTCCGAGAGATTAAGACTCTTGGAGTATGATACACCCAAATCCCTTATAACCCCTGGCACATTTATTGCGTGACCTTCAATACTTAGTTGAGGTTGACGGTCGTCGCCAACCACCATGACAGAGCACATATGCCACGAAAGAGAAAGGCGCCATGTGCGGCACCACTGGGCGAAAGCCTGTAGATCGCTCTTAAGGCGCTCAAGCACGATGTCATGATCTGCCGGCCTATATCGATATGTGACTTTAAGATCATCGGCATACATGAAAGGCTTACCATTCTGAAATAAATCGGGTACATCATTAACGAAAAGGCAAAATAAAAGCGGGCCGAGTACGCTACCCTGAATGACTCCACTCCTCACACGTGTGGGGTTGGAGATGGTATTGCAAATCTTAACTCGTTGTGTGCGAGTGTCCAAATAAGAGGATATAAAATTCAAAAGTTTGCCACCTATTCCGAAAGAGGACAATTTCAAGAGGAGAAGAGCATGGTCAACACGGTCAAAAGCCTTAGTGAAATCGAAATATACTGTGTAAAGAGCAAAACCATGGTCCCTAGATTGGAGAACATAGTCAAAGAAAGAGAGTTGGCAGGTGTCACAAGATCGAGCTTTGAGGAATCCATGCTGAGCAACACTCAGTAAGTTGTTCGCTGTTAAGTGACACATCATCCTATCCTTGATCAATGTCTCTAAGATTTTCGAGGCTGCAGGGAGGGTGTTTATTGGCCGAAAGTCATCAAATGATGTAGACTTTCCGTGCTTGGGAATGGGCAAAATGTGTGATTCCTTCCACAAGGTAGGATAAGTTTCACTTTCAAGAGCAAGATTAAATATCTTGCATAAGAGGGATGGGAAGATAGTGTTTGCGTCAGCTTTTAAAATGCTTACTGGGACACCATCAGGACCGGGACTATAAGATTGACGAAAACGCCGAATCGCGACAGTTACATCCCACAGAGCGAAAGTTATAGTTTCGAGAACTGCTCCGGTCAATGCCTGGAAGGTCGGAAGCGGAGTCGTCGAGTCTTCAATAAACGTTTTGGACAGGAAATCATTGAAGCTATCCGCGGTTAACTGGGCATCAACTGTAGGATTTCCGAGATCGTCTCGAAGGATGGGATACTGCGTCCTTCTCAGAGTTCGTATTTTTCTAGAGAAAAGTTTCGAGACATTTAACGAATGGTTTTCGGTAAAGTGGACCTCTTCGGCTAGCTGTTTTTCTTCAGACAATCTCTAAGCTCGATCAAAAATATCACAAATCAAGGGCAGGACAGAAACGTCGTTCTGAAGATGGAAACGACGATAAAGCCTGTGCAATCTGCGACGAAAGGGTAAAGGTAGGAAAATCTCATCCCCAACATTAATAATTTTCTTACGGGGGAGAAAACGAGAAATAAGCGGATCCAAAATTTCGTACAGTTTTGCAGTGCAATCATTTACATCCGAACATAGGAAGAACTCAGTCCAGTCGTAGGAATTAAGGTGTGTTAATAATTCGGTTGAGCGAGTGGATCGGAAATCGCGGAAAAACTTATACTTTGGGGACGACATTTCGTCAGGATCGAATTCCAACGTTGAAACAACTATGTCATGGTCTGAGCCCCCGAATGGGCCTAGGGATGACACTGACGATGGCAAGCAGCCTCTACATAAAATTAAGTCAAGTATACTTGAGCCTCGGGTTTGAAAATCAACAACCTGAGTCCACATCCCGACATCCACAGTTCAGTTCAGTTTATTGAGTGAAATGTAGGTCTTCACCTTTGAACTCCCTATTTGTTTACAAGCAACTGCAAAATTTCAGAAACTCGAAAAGGTATCATAAAGTAACAAATAATCGGAAAAGCGTCATTTCTGTACAGACAAACAAACTGTCTCGAATTTTAGTGGTACGAGCAGTTGTAGAGCTGTCGTTTCGAATGCACCGAAATAAATAATATGTCCGGGGACAAAATTTGCATATGTGCATGTCAGTAAGCGTAGGCGATGGGTTGGTACAATAATAAGTTCAATTTACAATGTTACTGAAATATAGCACGTAGTATTATAATAGCGGAATTTGTCGAGGTTACAGAGTCATCGAACTTTCTGGGGCCTGAAGGCGGAGACAAGCGGACTTCAGGGAGATTAAAGTCACCCGCAACCAGTTGATACTTAAAACTTAAGTCGGCCGCAGCATGAAATTCCTGTGAGCGTAAACGATCAAAATTGTCATTGGCGTTGGGAGGGCGATAGACGTAGCCAATGAGTAAAGAGAACTTATTTTTTAGTGCAACCTGGAGCCAGCAGCTGCCTTCTACCACTGAAAAGTGCGGGAGGTCCAACGGCAAACATGTAAGTGTTTGCTTAACGTGGACGCAGCTGCCCCCACCACGGCTATCTTGGCGATCATTTCGAATGCAATTGTAGCCTAGAAGAGAGAGTTCGGAGTCAGCTACTGAGGCTGATGCCCACGTCTCAGTTACTAAAACAATATCAGGACAATGGACGAACACCTGAGTCTGAAGCAAAGGCATTTTATTAAGCAAGGATCTGGCATTTAAAACAAAAAGTTTGAAGGGAAAGGCTGTTAGTTTTTGAGGGAAATGGGCTAAATCGTCCAGTTCTGGGTCGCCCACGGAGCAAACGTTCCGGATGCAACCATCCGATTCTGCAAAAAATTTTGTGGCATCAAAAAATTCTGACGTGGATAAAAAGGGGTAGGACTTGGGGGAGGGAATGACGGGCAGGTAAACTGGTAACTATTGTTAGCTAACTTATTTTCAGCTGGAAATCCGCGGGGCAGATACTGCAGCGTATTCCCGCCGGGACGAAACTGAGGATCGGATGAATTAACTGATTCA
>CACRXP010000565.1:100966-120343 GCA_902702965.1 Spirometra erinaceieuropaei
CACGCTCACACTTTTAATAAATGGGATGTAAGAACTTGTGAGACTCAGATCTTCAGAAAGTTGATCGGCAGAAGAGAGAATAAACTAACATAGATGATTATTTTTCGCAGGGCTCCCAATTTTTCGTATTTGTTTTTCTCATCGCTTTTCAATTATTTGACTGCAAAAAGGTTATGTTTGAGGATACTTAACATTTTGGTGCATCTGTACAGCGTTCATAGTTAGCTTGATCTCGGCTGTCGAGAAGGACAAAGCATAACATCATCATTATTGAGGTGGGCGTCAGCCGTAACTTGTGTATGTGTTTGTTTGTACGGATGAAGATTCGCACTGCATCCATCCAATCCTTTCTCCCTCGACGCAGCGTGTTCCGCTGGAAAAAGGCAATTAAGACGAACGATAATGGGTGTGAGTGAAGGTGGTGGCAGTACTAAACAACCCAAACACGTGAACTACCCCCTTGCTTCAAACATACCCGACTTCATCGAGGGAGTGTCCAAGGTCTCGTGCGAGCGAAAATGTCATGAAAGCTACTAGAAACTTGAAGACTAGTTGCTAAAAATGGACGCTCCTATTTGTACGCATTTTAGGGATAAGTCTTGCTAGTGGAGCTAAGTGAATAGTGCACCGGATCAATCTTCCTGGAGATCGAATGAGCTGCCTTCTACTGGAAAATTTAGGATAAGTATGAAGACCGTTTGCCGCATGACTGGCATTTTAAAGTGTTTGATTTGCCGCCCGGTGCAACAGGTATAAACGGCGCCTTCTGGGACCTGATGCTACAATGGTGAATGTGAATTGTCTGTTCAAAGTGCAGGTTGATGAGGTTTCGGAGCAGTTTGGTTATTTTAAAGTTTAGAAACTGAAAATGAGACGTAATTTTTCGATTTCTTAAACTAATCACAGCATAGAATATTTTTAACTAAGCCTTTTCACTAAACGAAAGTTAGGACAATTAACTACCTTGTAATCCGTCGGAGTAAACTGTGATGGTTGACCTCAATGTGTTAAAAGCAACTTGTACAATGCCCCATGTCATGCCCTATGGAACTGTAGCATAAATGAGTTTTGCGTGGAATATGATGACACCATTCGATCGTGGCCGTGCTTTCGATGTATTTCGGGGTTTTGCACTTAATTCTGTTTCCACTAGTCTCAAATCGAGAATGTTATGTGCCAAATGCACTCTTTTTTCATCCGCATACAAAATACTTTTCAGACAGCCCGGGCAGTTGACTGAATCGCGCAGGCTGTTTCTTCCAAACGGAAACACTCTACCAGTCAGTCCCACAGCAGAAGAAAAGAAACAATAGCTCCAATATCAAAACTATCTAAAAAATTACTCTATAGTCTTCCCCACAGTAATGATCTGATTTCTGATCCTGGGACTCTTTATCTTCTGCTACTTTTTACGCACAAACAGGTGAGTTTTTCACAACATGCTCGTTTGCTTCTCAACATGACACCCCATCGGCTCTTTCACGAGTGTCGCTCACGGAAACTTCATGTGCCATACGAGTAAACTTTAGATTATGCCTAATAGTTTTACATGTCATACAGCGCGGACTCGATTTAAAAGAACATGTTGATAACGATGGCGATGAACAGCGCTCTCAACTGAGTGGCGTACGGTGATATCTAGCATCCAAAGTCGAATCCATGTCACCCTTGCCGATTTGTGATCCGAGTCATTCTCACGAAATTCTGATAGACGTTGTAGGGGCCAGCTCGTGTGTGGCATCCGTTGGCGGTCGTTTAGCATTGTCAGTTATTCCGCCTAAGCCTGCCTCCGGTAGCCTGGTCAATGCCTTGCCACCAGAGGCCCGGTGAGAGACGGAATAGCCAGTGTGGTTGGTGCTGTGCAAGACTGCCTCGCAAGTCATCATCCGGCATCCACTTCTTGGGACACGTAGTGAACGCCGTCATCCGTGACAGTCGAGCTGTCGTTCGGTAAGATAATACTTCTCTCAACATCAGACCCATCGGGTAACCCCTGCAGCTGAGCAGTTCGCATATCCTTTTCTCGGAGTGCCTGTTCTCTTTCATTAAGGCCAAAAAACATAATTCCAAACTGGCAGGTTACAAGGAAACTTTGACAAAGAAACCCAAGAACTGTCTGCTAAAAATGCGAATCTGTTCGTAACAAGTTGCCGATATTGTGCAATAAGCCTGACACTTTTTAAACAGGTAGTCGAGAATTTCTGTCCGGTTGTCTTTTCTGAACAGTTTTATTGAGAAATTTGAGGATGTGTGACAGGGCTTTCGTTATTTCTCACATTCGCACCGAGGGAGGAGTGCAACCGTTGTGTTTTTGCGGCTCTCCTTAAAGCCAGGTGCTTGAATGATGCGCTGATGCTAAGGGGTTGAGTGAGCAAAACATCATCAGTTGAAATCTCCGGGTTAGTTAAGGCGGTTTGAACTTAACCATGGGGAAGCAGCTCTTACGTTCCCAAGTTCCGACCAAAAAATCCCACAAGTCACCACCCCCGATGGTTGCGTTTCATTTGTGGATTTCAGTCGCCTGATCTGTCAAAAATCCGGTCTTAAATTGAATTATCACATCCTTGGTACTGTGTCCATAGAGTCAGTATTGGCTGAATAGGGAGAAAGTAAATGCGGTAACTCAGTGATGCCGAGATTCAAATGACTGCTAACAAGTGATGATGGAGACCAATCATATTTCGACAACTAGCACGGGGCCAGAAGCCTTTCAGGCGGTTACAGGGCGCCGAAGACAAAGCAGCCGAAAACTGATGATTGTGCCGATATTTGGGCGCCAGTAAAGTACCTACTCGGAAGGTAAAAGCCTGTTGTTCTATTGCGATCGTGGAAGTATTTTACGTGTTCCAGCCGCCAAAGTCGAAATACCCGGCGTCAGTAGGTTGGGTAGAGAAGAAATACCAGTAGATGAGTTTTATTCTATGCAGCATTGTCAAAACAGCCGCCGCCCGCCAATGACGTGCGTTAATCAGCCCAAGCAGGACGCGAATGACAATCACTTGAAAGTGCATACTACCACCAGTAGGAGACAATCGACGGGCCGATTGACTGACTTTTGCGCCTGACTGGGTTAGACTGAAGTATAACCACTTGCCCCTCCCCCTCAAAACAACTCCACTCTCTGATACCACTGGACGAATCCAGTGGACCCGGGAATCCACGACACTACTACAACGTCATTGTTCAAACTTGTTTCTAGTGTCCTCCAGAACGGTATCAGCTGAACCAACCTTTGATAGTGCCATCCCATTGTTAAGCGCACATCTGTAAACTGCCCTTCTTACTGAACTTTGCTCGTACAGCCATACGTCCTCGTGCCTACGTATAGTTTATATCATAAGAGTTAAATCCTTATTTTGCTGCCGCACAAAGTTACCACGGCTTTAAAGTGGGTGCTTCCATTAAGTATACTTTTACATACATCATTGGCGAGATGGATAGCCAAACGTCGGCTAAACCACTATAGACTAAGGAAATGAATACGGCGAACATGCTTTCGAAAGTCTCATTTCCCAATGCACAGGTCTAACCAACGGAAACAAGTTGCAATCAGATAAGCTCATGTCCCGGAGGAGAGTTTTAGTTATATCTCAGTCGTACTCCTGACTTATTTTTTAATGATACTGTGGATGCAAGCTGTAGGCAGAAGTGTGGCCTAGGACTACGGCCTACATCCTCCTACGGACACCGAAAGGTCTAATAAGTTTACAAGTGAGCAAGAGTCGAGGCAGATTGAGTAGTAAATCAGTTGTGGAGGAGCTGTTCGAGCCAACGCCGAGGGCTTGTGCAGGGGCCTGCTCTAAGACACACGCAAGACAGCAGATGAAATGTGTCGGCCTGTTGTCACTAACGTATGTCGGCCAGTTGACGCGTTGATGATAACATGCCTTCCGCACCGCAACGCATCGGTCGCTTATTCTATGTCATCGTCGTCTGGATAGAGCGCACAGCGTGTCGGACGCCGGAGATTCATTTGTATATGCAAGTAAGTGCGTTACATGCCTGAAAATGGGTCACCGATGCTTACCCAGGTTGATGGGAAGAGATGCATCAGAACAAAGGTAGTGTATCATGATCCTGTCATGGTTGGAGGACTAACTGCACCAGTGGGTAAAGGGTAAGACTTTGGAAAGGAGGTGCGTCCTGAGGGCAGCCTCCATCTCAGTCCGCGACAAGGTGTTGACGGCCGCGTTTCCCATTCCGTGGCAAAAGAAAACTGGGGCAGCATGCCTAGATGATGAGCAATGTGATGATAATACTGGACTGTTTCTCGTTCGCGTCGCGTCAGAGTTGCCACTTTTTCCGCGGTTTGAAACGTGTGTTGGATTGGTAATCCTTATTCCGACGTCATCAAAAACTCTCGAGAAGCTAAACTGAGTTCGGCCGTATCGCGATTTATGTTAGGACTTCATGGAAGCTTAAATGAGAAAAACGAAACGCTTTACGTAATAAGCTCATCATAGGGCATAAGAGACCTATAGATTCAATAGTTTCGGTTGCAAATGATATGTCCGGACATGGCCTGACGATTTGCAGGATTCATATCAGGTACGTGAAAAATTAATTCTACGTCAGTTGCTGCAGTGTGGGCCAAGACTAACGGACGTTTATAAAAACGTTTCGATATGAAAGATATCAATTAGGCAGTGTTTCAAAGATAGTCAGCTCAAATGACAACCCCAGACAGAGTGAAAACATTGACTTATAAATGAGCTCATTTTCGTTCGCATTTGCAGATTGAGCTCCGAAATAAGGTGCGCGGTTAGTGCGCATTTTTGAATAAATGTTCAATACCTGAACAAATTTTGTCCCATTTCCTAGAATGAATGCCCATACCCCATTCCGTGCTTACTTGTGTTGTCTTCAAATTTTTTGCCTAACGATAGCTTACTGGATTTTGAAACTCTAAAAATTCTTACATGTACCGGCTTCCTGTAACTCGGTTTACCTCAGACCGATTAAGTGCCCCTCCAAATCGTCTGGAGGTACAATGGGAAACTCCCTTCGCTTTGCTGTTCTTGGAATATTCCCTGGCGTACTGCGTGCATTGGCCATTTCTTCTTGGCTTATCCTTCTGACGTACCACGTGTGCGATTGTAGACCTCAACAAGCAGATTTTGCGAGCCAATTTATGCTCACTAGTTCTGGAATGCTAACTTTATACGTTGTCCAAGTGGTCAAGTCCGCCAGCCGATCGTTTTAGCTGCCTTTAGCTCCCAAGCTATCTTATTGGACTACATGTCTCCACAGTCGTTGGGTTTTCGCTGGAGTGGTCACCTAACACCGTGCCCTGCCTTGCTACTTTAAGGGCCATGCAACCCATTTGACTGAGCTCCTGACTAGTAGAAAGTGTCCCTCTATACCCCGTACCGTAAGCCTTGTCTCACTGAATTCCAACTTGAGATAACCACTGGCCCAGTTATATAGTGGAGTTTATTCGCGGTGTTGTATACGACCGTTTCTGTTCTCAAACACTTGACCATAGAGGTAGTCAACATGATTCATCGATGACCCTATTTACTTGGACTCTTGTATTATAAATGCGGTAGTACCTTGAAAAATCGTGTTTCTGAATCTGCGGCCTCAAAAATTCGTACATTTCCCCCGGAATTTAACATATGGAATTTGCGTAGCATGCAATGAATTATAGAAAGTGCCCTCGCGATAGTTAAGCGTCTCAGAGAAGACGCAGACGAGCATTAGAAGGCGGACAGTAGACTTAAATGTACGTGCAGTATGTACAGAGCCTAAGAACGTAACTCATGCGAATTTTGGGACATTACTGTATGGTCAGATATGAATGACGTAAGGCGATCTGTCCTAATTACGAGACAAAGGTAAATTACGTTCTACATTGGCGCTAATGAACTTAAAACCGTTACCGGCGTTTACATGGCGTCTAGCTTTCGATCGTCGAGAGGTGTAAACAATAAGGGTTAGGGACTGTTGGATAACCATTTCTGGTTCGTTTGTCATCAATCAGTGACACCCCAACTCTAGGTGCAAGTTCTGAACGCGGGTCAATTACCGCTCAGTCAGTTTTGCCTCGAACCCTCTACCACTAGAGCAACGGTCGCACATACTGTCGACAGACATCGGAATTCGCCTATACGGGTGTCCCTGACTGGTGTAGGGGTGTCCAGCTTCGAGTCCAGATGACGGTCGAAGTGGGTTGTTCGTTTGCTCGTAGGCGTAGACTACGCTTAGCGCCAATTTGCTGGTACCCAACTCTCACTTGTGGCTCCCCGAAGCTAGGCTCCGCATAGCAGCCATACCCCGGTAACAGCCTCGACCGGTGGGCTAAACCAGGTGAGGGTATCCGTATGCGCATCTCTGCACACGGCAATCTCGGGTCCGCCGGCCGGATGGACCACCGCATCGACATCTCCGAGATTAGGCTCCGTCTGGAACACCATAGGAGGCCACAAGGTAAGTGAGCCCTCAGGTAAGTGAACATTGTTCTGCTGCATTTGCTTTCGCTTGTTCTTTTCTTCTCGTTCACTGTCTGCTTGTTTGCGTTTTTCCTTATTGTAGGCTTACTTTTGTTTTGTTGAATTTGTCTACTCAACGATTGTATTTCAGCAACCAGTTAGCCTAGAGGGGGACGCGAAAGCCCTGCCTGCCGTCTCTCTACCCTCCCCCCATTCTCTCCCTCCCGCCTTAAAGTCCTAAGGCGTTGTCGCAAACAGTCCCAGGCTAACTCGGGTCGTTCTTCCACTAAACAAAAGTCATGGTCAATAGTGGAGTTCGGCAGTCGTCTAGGACAACTGGGCAGCCCTATTTAGGGAGAGCACTGCTCACCCCCGCGAGAGGAAAGGGGCTAGAAAAAGTGCCCTAAACAAATGCTGGAACCCCACGACATCTGCAGGCTGACCGTGGCTTTAGACCCAAAATTCACGGTCGAAACAACAAAATCAGAAACAACACACTTTCTCTCCCCCCTCCCCCACCCCGCTGCCCCCCTCGCCAGACTGGTAGGGTTCGTTCGCTCACTCTGGCAGCCTGGAATATTCAGTCCCTCTTACACAATCCGAGGAGTGAACGACCGGAATGGAGGACGGCACTAATGGCTCGGGGTAGGCCCGCTGCAAGGTGGACGTCGCCGCACTCAGCGGGACCTTCTTCTGCGAACAATGCCAACTGGAGGATGTTGGTGCGGGCTACATCTTCTTCTGGAGCAGTCTTTCCAAGACATAGCTACGGGATTCGGGCGTCTCCTTTGCCACCCCAGACGACATCGTGCGACGACTGCCCTGTTTGCCGCGGGACATCAACGATCGCCTGATGAGCCTTCACCTGCCTCTCCAGGAGGCAGACTTGCCACCATCGTCAGCGTCTAAGCTTCCCTGATGGCCAGCCCTGACGAGGCGAGAAACAAATTCTACGAGGACCTGAACGTCATACTGGTAAATGTGCCAAAGGCGGATAAGTTAATTTTCCTTGGTGACTTCAACACCCGCGTCGGCACAGATCATGCTATCTGAAGAGGAGTGCGGGGTCTATTGCTCTCAACGACTCTAACGACAATGGTCTGCTCCTTTTACGAACCTGCACAGGAAACCGGCTCGTCCTGAGCACTAACTTCTTCCGCCTCTAAATGCGAGCGAAAGCCATCTGAATGCTCCTTCGGTTGCGACATTGGCACCTGATGACCTATCTCCTCGTCCGCAGGCGAGGCCAGCGGAATGTGCTGATGACGAAGCCGATCCCGGGTGCTGACGAGTGGACCGACTATCGCCTCGTCATCTCCCAAATGCGGACTTGCCTACAGCCTCGCAGGAGACCTCAAAGTAGGTGACCGCCGGGTATGCCAAATATTGCTTCGTTGTTTTTGCTTGCTCACCATCTTCACTTCAGCTACTGGCTAGTTCAAAAACTAGACAACCTTCCCTCACCACCGCCGCTGCTGACGAAAACGTTTCCGTGGAGAACCGATGATGCAGACTAAGGAACACAGTCCAGTCGACGGCCCTGACTATCTTCGGTCGCGCACGTCGCCATCATCGGGACTGCTTCGACGACGACGACGACGACGACGACGACGACGAAGCCATCAGCAATCTGCTCACCATAAAGAACCGCCTGCACAAAGCCGGCGTCGACCGCCCCACCGACGGCAACAAAGCAGCCTTCTAACGTAGTCGCAGCCATGTGCAAGAGCGGCTGCGCGAGATACAGGACGCCTGGACGCGAATCGCAACGAATGAAAGAACTTCTTTGTCGCGATCAAAGCTGTCTACGGTCCGCCAACCAAAGCAACTCCACCTCTTTTCAGCGCCGACGGCACTACCCTACTCACTGAGAAGACAAAAATTCCACAGCGAGGGGCCAAGCACTGCAGAGTCGTCCTCGACTGCCTCTCCACCATCTTCGAAACCGCCATCGCCCGGTTGCCTCAAGTGGAGACCAACGCCAACCTCTACCTCCCGCCCTCTCTCCACGAAACCACCAGGGCCATGCGACAGTTCTACAGCAGGAAAGCGCCCGGATCGGACGCGGACGCGATTCCTGCTGAGATCAACAAGCACGGTGACACGCAACTCATGGATCATCTGATGGCGCTCTTTCAGGTAATGTGACATCAAGGGGAAGTCCCGTAGAATTTCAGTGACGCTACAATCGTACATCTCTATAAACGGAAAGGTAAGCTCCAGCTCTGCGATAGCCATCGAAGCATCTCCTTACTGAAAACTGCCGGGAAAGTTTTCGCTCGCATCCTCCTCAACCGCCTGAACAACTATCTGGGACAACGTTTCCTGCCGGAAAGCCAGTTTGCGGCTTTCGCCCTCATCGTGGGACCACGGACATGGTCTTCGCCCCCGCCGACTGTAAGAAAAGTGTCAGAAGATGCGGACCCACCTCTGCTCTAACTTCGTGGATCCGACGAAAGCATTTGGCACGGTGAGTCGCGAAGGGCTGTAGAAAATTATGCAGAAATTCGGCCGTCGTGAGCGATTTACTCAGATAGTGCGTCAGCTCCACGATAACATGATGACGTGAGTCACGGATAAGGGAACTGTCTCAGAGACATTCGCAGTGACCAACGGAGTGAAGCAGGACTGTGTCCTCGCGCCTGCCGTCTTCAGGCTTACTTCCCCTGCTACGCTGATGGACGCCTACTGCGACGAACGTCCCGGGATCTGCGTCGCCTACAGGACGGAAGGCCACCTCCTTAATCAGCGGCGGATGCACTTCCAGTCGCACGTATCCACAAGCACCGTCCACGAACTTCTGTATGTCATTGGCTGCGCCCTCAATGCAACTACTGAGGGAACCATACGAAGGAGCATGGATCTCTTCTCTGCCGCCTGTGACAACTTCGGCCTGGTCATTAACACGGAGAAGACGGGGATCATGCACCAACGCCACCCAACACAGGCCACAATGCGCCGTAAACCAGCGTGAATGTAACCCAAATGCCAGTGGTGGACAACTTCCCGTATCTGGGCAGCACCCTCTCCCGCAGCACCAAAATCGACGATGAAGTGACCCGCCGGATTTCTAAGGCCAGTCAAGCCTTCGGTAGTCTTCAGAACACAACTTGGAATTATCACGGTCTTCAACTCAGCACGAAAATAAAGATGTACAAGGCTGTCATCCTACCAACGTTGCTGTATGGGGCAGAGACCTGGACGGTGTACATGCAGAAGGCACGCAGACTCAACCACTTCCACCTCAGTTGTCTTCGCAGAATACTGAAGCAGAGGTGGCAGGACCGGATCCCCGACACGGATGTACTGGGGCGGACGGTAGTCCCCAGCATCTACGCTATGCTGAGACAACTACGGTCATCTCATACGGATGGACTAAGTGCGGCTACTCGAACGACTCTTCTATAAAGATTTCGCGACGAGTTCACGCCAACAAGAAGGTCAAGTCCGGCGCTGCAAGGATACTTTGGAAACCTCCCTGAAGCGCCTGCAGATCAACCCGGCAAACTAGGAAGGCCTCGCTTTGGACCGACCTACGTGGAGGAGAACAGTGAAGACAGCTTCAAAGCCAACTGCATCACCGCCGCCAAAACCAAAAGCAAAGCACGCAAATATCAACTACCGCCGCCGCCTCACAACGCCAACGCTCCACCGTCTCCAAAGTGTCTATAATATCAACAGACATTCCGGGCGCCAAATGAGTTTGCTAGACACCACCAGACCAACTGCAGCATCGGACTGCCCCAATCCTCGTCTTTCCATCAGCCTCTCCCTCGCCTTCCATGCCGATAACTAACGTTCACCACCCTCCGGAACCACCACTACCATCTTCCTCTCCCACCTCCTCCTCCGCTTCAACGTCTTGCGCTGTGGCGTCTGCCATTACTGTTAACACCAAACACAATGATGACACACCAACAAAACACCAACACCGCCACCGTCAAACACTAGTGATGAGGACCTGGTTTATACCTGTCCTCAATGCGATCGCACCTTCATCTTACATATCGGCCTTTTCGGTCACTTGCGAATTTGTCGCACCGAGACTAGCCAAATGCGTATACACGAGAGCGGAATTGAATGTAGTCTCGACACATCGAGCACACCCACCATGCCTAGACCCGCCCACACTCTGCTGCACAGCGCGCCAACCGCCACCAGCTGCATCACCCTCAGTACGTCTTGCACACTTACCATGCTCAGCCCAACCTACACACCCATCGCCCAGTGCGCCCACCACCACCGAAGCTGATGCTGACACCGCCGATTTCTCATGTTCACACTGTCCCAGTACATTCACCCCGTTCATCAGCCTGACCGGTCACTTGCGAACAAGTGTCTGGCGCAGCAGCCCACACTCGCCGTAGCCGCCTCGCTGTCCACATTGTACTCGCACATTTATTCGCTGCATGGGTCTATTATGCCACATGCGCATCCACGAAAACCTGCGGTGGCCGACCGCCGGCTGCACCACATCATCGCATCCTCCCTCATCACCATCTCACCGCACATCTACACCACCCACCACAGGCACCCAACTGCCACCTCCCACGCAGGTGGCAAGTTTGTCTCTCGGCCCCTTCTCCATGCGACACCCCTCCTGCATGTGTCATGGGAGTCTAAGACGAAGACGGTGCGTCGAACGCCGTGACTCGGAAGGCAGTCGACTGACACTTTAACTCAGTCTACGCAGTCTGCCCCGTTGTGTGTGTTGTGCGGAGTGGCGGACTGGTGGGCTGAGAGTCAGGCTATCACGGCCCCTTCGCAAGCGATCTGTGACACTCATATATGTGAGGATAGTGTTGTAATTCATGGATAGTGCCTCTTTATACACAACTGTTTGGTTATCTCACTTTGAAGGGTGACGACCCAGGCTGAATTCAGGGCCACTTGTCGCCCTTCAAGGTCAAAAGGTCTGAAAGCGTGTGCCATGCCAGTATCAGCAAACCTTGGCCCTCGCAGCCTGTTATGCGCTGGCAGTTCCCTGACATCTGGCTCCCTGCCGGCAGATGCGCTTGCGCTCCCACTGTGTATAGAGGTGGTGGACGTGACTACCCAATCATCATCCTCGTCCTTCTGACCCCTGTGGGGGTGTTGTTGTTGGTCAAAATGCTGGTCATCTGCTCTGTGGACCAGGGGTTGTGAAGTGGGACGCCAAGGCGCGGGCTCGACCTTGCCATCTACCTGCACACTTCCCGCCTCCGATCTTCTCGAATCGGTCTTGACACTGGGTCCAGGGGCGGGGGAGGAGAGAGTGCGGCAGATGCTGTGCAATTCTACACTCACTATAAACTAATTTACGCACAAGTCACAGCCCCTGCTCTCACCTTCTTGTGGAGCACACAGTGGACACCGTTGGCAGCGAAGGTCGAACTGCCGGTTCCTGCCTGAGACAGAAAGTGATACAAGTGATGGTAGCTGCTTTAATAAGTTAGCGTAACAAACGGGGGGGGGGGGGGGTTAAAATTTGCGGACCTCCAAACTGCCTCATTGGAAGAATCGTTGAAAATCGATCTTCAACTGAATCTAAAGATTTCAATCTGGGAGTGCGCATTTTGCTCCAAGACGAGTAAGCAAATTGGTCCAATCTTGCAGTCATTGATGTTATGTTGCTGGTGTATATACATCTAGCAGATCATAAGCTCAGTCAGAAGAAAGCGAATGGAATTTCAGTCGCGCTGACAAGTATCCGTACAAAATCTCCCATGTATATATTCAAAAGCATATCCCTTCCTAGATCATGCGCAATTATTATTGTAGCCGTCATGTTTACTTTTTAGAATATCAACTAAGAGCCAAAATTCCAAGCAAGATTTCCGAGTACTTTGAAGGAATAAGTCCTAAAACCGTTGCAAGTCACACCCATCTGACTCAGATAACAGGGTTAAAGTCAGACGAGAGGGTGTGACGGAGGTAGTTGATGAAGAAAAAAACTTCAAGAACCAAGTGAGTTGGATATCCAAACATGTGATTTGTCGAATTTCTGACGTAATAAGGTGCGGTAAAATCCATCACTTACGCAATTAGGTGCAGACTAAGATTTGAATACGTAATTCGACGTTTTTTCGAAACAAAAACGAAATCCAGAAACAAATGTATTCAAACATACAAATACAGATAACCAACGTTTTGGCAGTTATAGCATCAAGAAGGTTTCCGACTGGAATGAGCCACATTTGCGTTTTGGGTATATAACTTTCCGCGGACAGCAGATGTATATTCGTCTCAAAAATCAGTGTATCCTCAGAAAGCGATGGGTGATAATCACATATCTGTCTTATTATTTCCCCTGTAATATTATCAGGCTGGATGAAAGCGGAAGCCGATTTCAGTCTTACCAACTTACATAATTGCACAAATAAGCAACCTGATCTGCCACTACAAATTACTCCTGATCTACACCCCATTATGTCTAGCCAATTACTTAAAAATTCCGCCAAGAAGCGAAAATGCTTTCGTCGGGATTTCGGCCACACCCTGACCAGAATGTCTAGGTGAGTAGTTTTACTTTCAGCTTTTTCAGTTACCTCAAAAGCGTAAAATTCGCACAAGAGTACGCTATTAAATCCAACGCTGTTATTGCTAAGCTATTTATGCTAAAAATTGTCTTATCCCTAAAGCTAGGCCAATCGGCTGAAAATGCTGCAAAGTGCGTACATTGAACACATACATCGTAACAATTTAACTTCTTGATCCCTCGACGCCGGCAGGCTATGCATGGCCTAAGGAGTACTAAAACAACGCGTAGGACCACGCAATGCTGAGAGAATATTGTGAGTGTCAGTTCTAGAATCTCATCCCGCACGTTGTCTGAGCACATCTTGAGATGTCCTTATATGCTTTACTGCAGCCTTGTTAGGTTAAAAGAGTTTGGGAATCGTCTGCAATTCATAGACAGTCACCACGACAAGGAAACAACCGCAGGCGTCTGGGTGACAGAGGTTCACAAAGTGTTGCCAGTGTGAAACCCTGATGATAACGACGACGGCGTGTCAGTCAGTCAGTCCTATAATCAAAAGCAGAAAATCGACAAAACGACCTTACTACAAAGAGTGAGCAAACTGGGGCATTTTTAGCGGCGAGAAAAGACGCACGAGAGTGACATAAAGATATGTCCGACATACGGCATATGTTCTACCCCCTGAAATGTTAAGCGGAATTCTGCAATGCGTTTTCAGCTCGGAAGGACCAATTGAGTATAATTGTCAGGCTAATTACCTTGTCGTTTAATGCCGAATTATTCCAGTCACGTCAGGAGGCCGGCTTTCAAATGTGTTTCTTGTCGACCATTTTCATGGACTATATTCTGTAAAAAATGACTGCTTATGTTGCACTTATTTACTTCATCGATTTTCGACACCCTTATAAATTCAAAAATATATTTGCAGAAAACATTCACAAAACATTCTTTCTTTTACTCATTTGAAGAAACCTGCGCCTTCTTTAAATTGAATTCTTTCAGAAGGAGTATCATTCGGTTTTGAAAAAAAGTTTGCTGTTATCAGACGTTTTAAGAACGTGAAATGTCCATCCATACAGCATCGCATCTATATTTTTGTTAATGTTGCTTATAAAATAGGCAACGTGGTCCGCATCGTTGACAAAATTTTGAGTCCTATATGACTTCTTCTTCTTAATGGCATTTTGAAATGTGTGGTTTTTCTTACACAGAAAGTATACAGCTTGTAGTTTGGGAACCCGGAATGTAAGTTTGACAGCAGGTCGGGTTCAAAAGCACTCGGCAATTTAGAAATTATTTAAAGTCAAATGATACTCTTTTTTTTCAAATATATACTCAGAGGAAGGCTTAATTTGCCAGCAAAGGAGAAAAAAAGAACATTTTGCATTTGTTTTCAATCAAATATATTCGAACTTATAAGGGTAACAAAAACGAACGTGACAAATCTAAGCTAATTAAGTAGCCATTTTCATTGAATTTTATTCATGTAGGCGGTCGATAAGAAGCTCGTTTGAAAGCCGAAATCCTGACTTGACTGAAATATCGTAACATTAAGGGACATAATAAATTATATGACAACTTATTTAATCTTTAGAATTGGAAACGTAATGTGGAATTTCAGCCAATATTTCGTCAGATGACACATCTACCGTAAATAGATCTCTCAATTCCCTTACCGCAAACATGTTTAGTTAAAGGTTTAGAGCGCCAGGAACGAAATGCTCTATGAGAGTGGAGGTGGAGCGGTTGATGAGCCAGAGCGAATTAACACGGATGGAGGATGTATAAATGAATAGTTGCCCCGCTACTGCCTACAGAAGTTTGAATTATGCTCCAAAGCATAACGGGACGACCTCTCCCGTAACCCAGTCGGCAAACTGCTTCTCAACAAAATTCGTAGATAATCTTCAGTTCAGGTAAGCAATAGAATTGAAAAGGGAACGAATCAACATACTTGTGCCAGCGGAGACAAGGACTGTACACGCGGTGCGAAGAGCACCACCGTAGACGTAGAAGCCACTTCAGCAGTATGCTTAACGGACTCACTCATTTAAATGAGACCGCCACCTAGCGGATTTCTTAGAAGACCAATGCGGACAGCCTTAAATTTGACTTTTCGGAATAACTGCCAGCCGACTGCTACAATAGCCGTAGCCTTCGCCTCTTGTGTTCTTCTGCGACAATTTTAACTACTGTCGGTTTCGACAGATTGATGCAGGGACTTCCAAGGAAACACCCCACTCGCCTCAATATAGCTCAGTTGCGTTCTTTCGTTTACCGATTTTTATAACGAAGTTGTGCATGTTGCCTATGAATGGCCACGTAGGACCAACACTCATTTGGGCGACTTGTGTTATGAATCTCGTTGATCGACGTTAAAGGAGCCGTCACCCCTGTTGACTTTATTCTCCGAGGTGCCGACGTCGGACCTGATGCTGTTATGTTTCTTAGCGTGACTTAAATCTCACCTAAATTTTTAATTAATGGGGTGAATTCAATTGAATATTTGATTATGGTGATTAAATTCGTTAAAGATGACGGTCCTTAGTGAGAGTGGTATCTAGCGTGGCCGTTTGGCATTATTTACTGGCTGTGGCATTCGCATTTATTTGACACCTTCCTAACCGCTCCGTCTGTCGTCTGCTCTGGCCTGCGATATGTGAGCTCATTTTTTAGCTATTTGGTTGTCAAAATCAGCTTTTCTTTTCATAGTGACTTCATCATTGGCAAGTATTCTGTGGGAAGAAAGGTAATCTCTTCACTTGCTCTTGGCTTTTACATTTTCTACGACCCCGAAAGCAAATTGCTTTTGGTCCATCTGCTTGTCATGAGCAAAACACTACAAACTTTACGACCAAACTAGGCAAAGGCTATTTAAAAGGAATACCTCTTGGTTTCTCTCCATCTAAGCTGTGATACAAAAAACTATCGACAAAGCGAGGTAACTTCCATTGACCTTCCCTCCAACGTCAGACGTAGTACCGGATGCTGCAAACCTGTAAACGAATGCGAAGAGATCTGTACGCAGAAGTGAGATTGGCATGTCGAGTATTGAATGCTTATTACAGTGTCATGGTTCCCTCCCCCCCCCGAAGCCTCTTAATTTTCCGATTATGTCAACGGTAACATTTACATATTTCGAGAACCGGCCTAGCAACGTATGATAGATACTCTGCTCGCAGCCCACTAATTCACAGTTTATGGAAGATAATCAATTTCCAATAACCGCGTTGAGTTAACACTGAGAGCAAATACTTATCTGTAATAAGTTCCTAGTCACAGAATGGCAACGCAAATGTGTACTCGGAGCCATATGGGGAAAGCCGGAAAACGCGCTGATGATCGAGATCTCTGCACAGTTCCATTACCCAGCCGCCGAAACCCGTCTGGATGTTTTGTTAGTATCGGCGCTGGGATTACGGTGAAACATATTCACGTACAAAAAAGAAGGTACACGGGAAAGCCGAGGGATTTTACATTCGCTTGACTCCTTGCAGCTGTGTAATGCAGCTTCAGAATGTCGACAAACCACGTGCCTGAGGTTCTGGCCAGTACCTGGGCCCTCGGTATGGTAAGTTATCCAATGTGTGTATATTACTGCTAGTTAAGCGAGTGCGGTTAACTAGCTGCAGTCCATAGGTGTACGATTTCGCGGAAAATGTTGAATAACAGACCACAGTGACAGATATAAAAAACGTAAGTCGTGGAGGAAAGGTCTAACCGACAACAACCCCTTATCCGAAGATGGATGCAAGGCGTAGAGAAATCCATCAGGCAAAATATTCACAGACAACGGCATTACTTCGAAAAAGACCCGCTCAACTGCGTCTTGAAGGATCCAAAAGTTATTCTAATAATTGCTGTCGTGGGTTCGAATCCCACAGAGGCACCAAGCTTTTCACAGTTGGGTCAAAGTGAATAAGTTGAAATCTGCTAAAGCGCATCTGAATTCTAATAATGAAATAGGAAGAAACACATTGGGAGAAAGTATACCGAAGCGTGAACATCGAAGTGCAGACATTCGAATATATCTTTTGAACGTGGCTATTTGCTGAATATTTATCAAGCAAATTGGCAAGGTTATTAAAAACCTCGACCCGTTGTCCACACATTTAGAATTACTGGGTGCATAGTTTACTAACTAACCAGACATATACGCTCAAGTATTCTTGGGAATCCAACCGAAGATAGACGCTTTTTCCGATACTACATCCCATCCGGATGAGCAGTCTGATAGATCGCGTATCCAGCATTATTTTCCACTGGCTTCCTTGGATTGGTAACAAAGTTTCCAGGGGCATATATAAAGACCGGAAACGGATCTGCTTTTCGACGTCGGATTTCAACTAGTTGCAAAGTATTGGTGAAATTATATTTGAGACGAGACATTTAATGAAGCCTATTAGAGCACGAACGTGACCAACCCCGAGAGCGGAGACCGCAACAGTTACCTCGTGTTGAAAAGGAAAACAACAATGATTATCGGTAAAAGTCTGGCGCAAGATATGTGATTAATTTCAAATCCTACGCAGCGAATGCATGGGGGATAACTGAAAGCTGATTCCTATACTGCCACGCGTACATAGGATTAAATTAATAGCCAAATGTCGACATTTCGTGCACGAAAAAATGCTCATGATGACGCCTCTACAAAAAAGCAAGGGAGTAAACGGTCCCAATCAATCATGAGATAAGAATGCCCGATAAGAGGAAATAAGTCGGGGATGGACACTACGATCATTTCTGTCTAAGACAGTAACATTACGTAACTACTGATTGCTCCTCACCACACGAATACCATCGAGGATTCGTGAGCACAAATCCGAGGCAAAACGGAGCTGTTCTTATTCAGTTCTGCCGGCAAAGTACAAAGGTGAAAGCCTCTTTTTGTATCTTTGCTATTTCCGGCAGTAGAAATATCAATAGCCTTTTCAGGAGCTATCTGACTGACGTCACAAAAAGAGAGCAAATAAAGAAATTCATGTGCTGTCCCTACGAAGAAACGTATTCCATGATGCAAATAGGTTTTAGAAATAATATTTATATGACAACGACTTTACCTGTGGCATCGCTCCACTGTTATATTGTGGTCAATTCCACAATATAGGGCGGGTACCTTATTAAGCAGGTTTTGCAACTAGTGACGAGGACTGTCCATAGTAGATTGAAAAGCTTACGAGACCATAAATGGAGCTAACAACCCCCAGCCTTGAAATCCTGGGTAGCTTACGACCTCAACATCCGTGAAATAGTTCGAAGGCATACAACTAAGCAAGTTAAAGGAGAGGGTTGCCAACACTATGAAAATAGCATACCTAATTTCGATCAGTTCCTTTCGAGTTATCGGTCATTACGAGGCAATATTGAACAAACATTTCGTCCTGTATCTTGTATGTAGTGAGTTCGCGTCGGCAAATTTCAACGAAACTTCGAGGTCAGGCATAAAGACTACGTGTGGTTGGGAAGAGGTCAAACATCCCAAGGCATTTCATTTCAAACAGGTTCGCTTGGCATAGAGAACCCCAAAAAAGTATGTCGCTATGTTCATCCATAGGTGCTAGTATCCGGTGTTCTTTAATAATGCAGGTCGAATTGCTTTGAAGTCTTCTGTTTAAATACATCCTCTTCCAACTTTACATAACTAACAGGAGTAGTAATGGTATAACACCTTTGTCTTCGTTAGTACTCGGGAACCACCGAGAGCACATCAGCTTTGAATTATTCGGACGGATTGCTTTTGCGTTCGTGAGTGTTACCTATCGTTGGCAATTGCCAGATATGGGTGGCCTAATACTGAGTTCACAAACCTGAGACTGTATGAGCCTCCGTCAACCGTCAGTTTTCCATAGAGCATTTTTGGTCGTTTTCTGGCCTAGCAGATGGTCGCCATTCATAGTGCCTAATAACGAAATGTAGGAGCTCATGGGACTTAGTTTTGCAGGTTACAGAACAGTGCCCGACAAAACTTTAAAATTGTCCAGGCGGTAAAGTAGCCTATGCAAGAATTTCTATACTCCTCATCTGTTCATCCTGTCATTTTCGATAATTTGAGTTGCGCAGCTTTTTTATGTAGAGATTATTAGACATTTTGGTACATTTGTATATCGCCCGTCGTTAGAGAGTGTTCGACTGTCGTGGGCGGAAAGACCCAATACTAACTCTCGAGGTGGGCGACAGTTGAGATCTGCGCACGAGATTTTTTGTGCCGATGTGGACTTGCATTGCGTCCAGCCCACACTCACTGCGTTTCGGTGGTAAGGCGAAGTCAAAACGACCGAAGATGAGCGTGAACGCAATGTAGGACAAGCCTAAAACCCAACTGCCCCTAATTTCAAACGCACCCAACCTCACTCAGGGGATGTGCCAGGTCTCACGAAAGTGAGCGTTCCACAAAGACTGTACTGTCTTGCCTTAGCATGCAGCTATAGGGCACTCCCATGAAAGATACAAGCGACCTTCAGTAAGTAGTAGATTACGAGCCAAAAT
>CACRXP010000565.1:122205-139914 GCA_902702965.1 Spirometra erinaceieuropaei
GGCTGCAGAAGTATGAAGTTCTAACCAGTGTAAATCACCGTTAAAAGTACTGCGTGGACTTTTTGAAAAAGATTCTTCTAGTGAAGCTTTTCCAAGGATGTTGATATGTCTTAAAGACTCGTTAACGGGAATGCGACGGAAAAAACATGACAAATTACTAAGTCAGGCGTGATGAGACATTAAAAAATAGTGTCCTGAAGTACATTTGGCGTGGTACTTTTAAGCAAACACTTTATAAGGTAACATTTTCTATTATAAAATTTTAAAATTACGAAAAATACCATTCTGTTTTAATGCAGAATGACTAAGCCATAAAAAGTGCCCGACTAAAAGCAAGTGGACAGTAGACTGAGAAACTAACACACACTTAGAATACATAAGGGTTCAAACAGGCCGCCTTTTAAGGGTATGCTAAAGAAAAAATGTCGGCTTTCATTTAAAACGGATGTGCAGTAGAGATACTTGGCACACTTGACGTACAAAGCGCAAACTAATCTGCATTTTGATGTTGGATTTAAATTAGGTTGACAGTACTGCTCGGGAGTATATCTGAGGCGTGACGCTTGGTAAAGTCAATTAAGGTGAGAACGTAACAGTTCTATCTTTCCGTAAGGCAGCAGAAAGTTAGGATGAATATTTGGGAGCATACTCTGTCGCCCAAAAAGGCGTTAGGCATTAAATTAGGTTTTGACATATCCCTGTACTCTGTTGCCTCGCCAGTTTAAGCCAGTCCTACAATATATAGTGTGCTGCATGCAGTTTTATTTTGGCATACAATTAATAACGTTGACCAGACAGCGAACGATATTTCGATGGAAACTGTGAGCGAAGACTGCTTAGTTGTCATAGCCACAAGCAGAGGACTAAGAAAACAAACGAACGTCTGCTCTCAGAGCTGACGCCTCTGCAAGAAAGAAACATACAGTTAACTTTTAAACCAGCCCTGCGATTTGGCTGATTGACAATGTGAAATTAGTCGGAAATTGACACTCAGATTCCCTCCATCAATGACTGTATCGTTTCGCAAATACCACGTGCACCTAACGAAGCCTAAATTAATTGATACAGAGAATATATTTCTCCGATAAAAACACATTTGACTTTGCAGCAGTCTCATTGCCAGCATATAAATAGCACAGTGGGCAAACGCATAGTGACTAGTGAAATGAGCAGGAGGAGATTACCGACAATCGCAGGAAAAACTGGAAGGGTCGTTTCTGCACAAATGACTAGTTTGTGCGAGACTGCCAACGGCGATCTATATTGAGTCCCAAACACACAAGATGAGTAAGTCCCGTAATGTGACCGCTAAGCACCTACCACGATAGTTCATATACCTGATCGCAACCGACAAGTTTACGAGGCTATAGCCCAGTCGTTAGAGCATCGGACTTCTAGTCAACAAAACGCTGGAAAGAGCCTCAATAGACTGAAGACCTGGGTTCGATATGGTTGACTGGTGACAGACAATAAGACAGAAATGGCCAACCCAGTCCCCTTGTCTTTTTTGGCGGTCACGTTTTGAATAATTCATTTGATCCGTTTGCCAAAAAATCAAGAACTCAAATGTAATTAACTCATCGCTCCCGGTCTAAGCCTCAAAACTCGGATTGTTAGAAAGTGGGCTGTAATCAAGCCTTGCCTATGCCATCATATGATCGAACCCCTCCGAGGCCGACCAGTATATCAAAAGGCTAAATTACTCAAAAATAGGCCACAATTATGCACAATCTGTTGTGCAAATATACCATCTACAATTTCGCATAATATCGAGGAGTCATCGCAGTACAATTACTATTTGGTTCATTATTACTCGTGAATCATCAATCAGACCACGGATCTGAACCAGTCGGACGGATCTCATTTGCGACCGCGAGCGTTATCGGTCACAGGCAACTGCCAGATACCAGTGGCATTGGCACCCCACCTCACTCAGGGGATGTGCCAGGTCTCACGAAAGTGAGCGTTCCACAAAGACTGTACTGTCTTGCCTTAGCATGCAGCTATAGGGCACTCCCATGAAAGATACAAGCGACCTTCAGTAAGTAGTAGATTACGAGCCAAAATGGGGCATTTCCATTTATGAGTATGTTACAGGGAGGAAAACTTGCAAATCGAATTAAGTAAGCAGTATGTTGGCACTGTCTTTTGGGACAGTAAATAAACTGCCCAATTTTGTACATTTCAGATAAGTATAAAATTCATTTGCCATTTTGACAGCCTGTATAACGTACTTGATTTACGGTCTGCGAAAGCAGACACATGCGGCTTATTTTGGGATCTAATTTTACAATGATCAATGTAAATTATCGGTAAAAAGTGTGCAATGGTATGATTGCGGCGCAGTTTTTTTTATTTAAACAACTTATTAATTGGGGATAAGACGCGATTAACTCGGTTCTTCACCCAACAAACGATGCGCAATATTTTTGCCCAAATCTTTCTTTCTGAATGGATGAATGGAAAGCTAATTTCATCGTAATTCGTCGGATTTAACAACAATGGTCCGCGCGCATGTCCGAAAGAGCTGATGCCACAGTCTCCCGCATTTCCAGTTTACCCTAAATTTTTCGCTCTCTAATTTTTCGGCCTGACAAATCGTCACACGCTCACACTTTTAATAAATGGGATGTAAGAACTTGTGAGACTCAGCTCTTCAGAAAGTTGATCGGCAGAAGAGAGAATAAACTTACATAGATGATTATTTTTCGCAGGGCTCCCAATTTTTCGTATTTGTTTTTCTCATCGCTTTTCAATTATTTGACTGCAAAAAGGTTATGTTTGAGGATACTCAACATTTTGGTGCATCTGTACAGCGTTCATAGTTAGCTTGATCTCGGCTGTCGAGAAGGACAAAGCATAACATCATCATCATTGAGGTGGGCGCCAGCCGTAACTTGTGTATGTGTTTGTTTGTATGGATGAAGACTCCCACTGCATCCATCCAATCCTGTCTCCCTCCACGCAGCGTGTTCCGCTGGAAAAAGGCAGTTAAGACGAACGATAATGGGTGTGAGTGAAGGTGGCGGCAGAAGTAAACAACCCAAACACGTGAACTACCCCCTTGCTTCAAACATACCCGACTTCATCGAGGGGGTGTCCCACGTCTCGTGCGAGCGAGAATGTCATGAAAACCTATGGAAGGCGTTCTCAGCTACTAGTAACTTGTAGACTAGATTCTAAAAATGAACGCTCCTATTTGTACGCATTTTAGGGATAAGTCGTGCTAGTGGAGCTAAGTGAATAGTGTACCGGAACAGTCTTCTTGGAGATCGAATGAGCTGCCTACTATTGGAAAATTTACGTTCGGTGTAAAGATCGTTTGGCATTTGACTGGAATTTTAAAGTTTTTGGTTTGCCGCCTCGTGCAACAGGTATAAACAGGGCCTTCTGGGACCTGATTTTACAATGGTGAATGTGCATTATCTGTACAGGTTGATGAGGTTTTGGAGCAGTTTGGTTATTTTAAAGTTTAGAAACTGAAAATGAGACGTAATTTTTCGATTTCCTAAACCACTCACAGCATGGTATGTTTGAGTAAGATTGCCTATCGATGTAAGTATATTAATATTATGTGTCCGAATTGGAAAGCTGCCGAAATCACGACTAAATTCTCATTTCGTTTTATGCAGAATTTTACAGCAATCAGCTATGCATTTTGAGAGGTATGAGACGGGAAATTTCGGGGTTCGCCAAGTAACTGAATCAATTTTGCATTTATATGAGTTAGAATAAAGGGGACCTGGTTCCTTTTTTCGCCTAAACTGAGTATATAATCAGATAATGGGATAAAACGGATGCAACGATGGACTAGCATTCCTCGTTAACCGGTGGTTAGTCGTTTGTATACAAAATTATTTCTTTTGTCTTCGAACAGTTATGCATGGTCAGCATTCATGTGCCTCAGCCGCATCGAACAAAGTCTGGATAAACGGTACAGTAACCGTGTCCTTGCTTGTTTTTCTTAGGCTTTAAATCAATCCTACACTGGAATTAGTTCCGAAATAAAAATCGGCAAACCACGTACTTAGCCTTTAATCTGCGTGTGCATGCGTAAGGGCACCGCAGTTCGACAGCTTGTCAGAAAGCCACCTGCTCTGAAATTCGTCTCACTTGTACTCCGATGTACTTTGGTAAATCACTGTTTTTTTCCTTTTCTCAGAGCTTCTCGCCACACCCTATCTTCTGACTTCTATTGCGTCATCTCTACCAGGTTCATGTGAGCTGTATGAAGTAAAGTAACTGTTAATACCATGTGGATATTTTGTGTAGGCGGAGATTTCCATCGATAAAAGTGGGGACCATAGTCAAACTTCTGTGTGATCTTAAAAGGAACTATGTTTATAGAATAAACATGAAAAGATTTTGAACAAATTGTTATTCACGGCAATTGAATTTTCATTTTTATCCGTCCGGCTATAATCTTAACACTTGGCTGACACATATGGACTTCCAGCGTGGCATTTATAATAGCAGGATAGGTCTCAATTCATGTTTAAACGGAGACTAGTGTTCCCATATTCGCTTTCGTGGAGTATATTGACGATGTATGCTCAAAGGTACTTCCGATGGTGCAGCCTGGAGGCAAGCACACTTTTGGACTCCGCCGTCTGTCACTATTCATACTTATGAAAACAAACGTAATTTTAGTTTTCTTATTTCTCAGATCCCCCTATACAGTGTTTCATCCGACACTGACAATGATAGATTTCTAAGATTGCTCTCAGTGTCATAGGAACCTTTATTTATAATGCACAGCGATCGCAAACACAAAATTACTTCATATTGTTTGCCTCTGTGGAAGTGACTATAAAGGAGAGAACTACGAACATGCTCGCGTTCAAGAGTTCCGCAGATCGGAATCGACTATAATCTAAGGGCATGTTGTGCTTATTGACGGGATGACTGATCTATCTAGGGACTCTTCTGCTGCATCACAAGACGCAAAATTTAAAAACCAACTCTGGGGCCACTGGAAAGCCTAAACGACAGAACGCAGCGCGATCTAGTTACATGCCGCGGAAGTCAAAATTTTTAATTGCCGCCTGGAAACATCATTCGTTGAGCCAAAAACAGTCTCGATTATTACACATGTGAAAAAATAATTAAACACACAATTCTGAACTGCATAAGGAGGACAGATAAAGTGCACATTTTTAGGCGGATTCTTGTCAAAATTGGCTTACGTTAATAGTAACATAGGACATTAACAGGAAAATTAAATTAAAGATATAAATTTCAAGTCTGAGTTCATAAGGTTTAAGTAAAACATCGTTATTAAATCTGACGAGACACGACGAAATTATTTTTTCCGTCGTTTCATTCAGAAAGAAAGATTTGGATAAAAATATCGCACGTCGTTTGATGGATGAAGGACCCAGGTAGTAGCGATTTGCAGAGGAAAAGACGCGAAAGGGGCACCACAATCAGTCGTAACCGTGGATGGGGCATCTAACATGGCGACTCAACAACTGGTGAAAGCCTCCTCGATGGTTACAGCCTGCACGTTCTGCAAAGGAATGGCTTCAGCCCAGCGGCCGTACCGATGAACGCAGGTAAGGAAGTGAGTGTAGCCATTGGATGGAGTCAAGGGACCTACGACATCCATGCGCACATGGCTCAACCGTGTATCGGAGCTGGGGAAAGTGCCCGGTGGGCACCTGCTGTGATGTCACACCTTGTCCCACTGGCAACTGAGACACGAACGCGCCCAAGTATTGACGTCCTTGTTCATGCCAAACCAGTCGATCCTTTCGAGAGGAGCCCTTATGAGGGTCGGATCCCAGGGCGGGAGAGTCCATGCAGAGTTTGAAACACAGCCCGACAAATCGAGGCGAACACGAAAGGACGACGAAAAGGAGTCGAGACGTAACAAAGTATTGTGCAAGAGCCGGTGGTCAGAGGAGTGTATTTGGGTTAGAGAACACTCACATATTCTTCACCAGGACAAACTGCTTGTTGTTTCCCAGCCGCCATGACGCCAATTTCGATCCCGTGAGAGAGTTGGCGGGAAGAGAGTGAGAGTCCGGACGACATCAGCCATCTCATTCTTCGTGCCATTAATGTGGCGGATGTCAGTGGCGAAATGGGAGATGTAACCCAGGTGGGCGATCTCTCTAGGATTGTACTTGTCGGAGAGGGAACGAAGAGCAAAAGTTAGCTGTTTGTGGTCCGTTAAAATTCTGAAGATCCGACCTTCAAGGAAATGCCGAAAATGCTTCATAGCATGCAAATAGCAGGTAGTTCACGGCCAAACGTACTGTAGTGAGTCTCAGCCGGCAAGAGCTTTTTGGCGAAAAAGGCCAGTGGTTGAGTCGAACCAGAAAGGCGATTTTGAAGAACTGCACCTACGGCTACGGTCGAAGCATCTACCAGCAGGCACAGCTGAGGTTCGGGAGCAGGATGCATGAGCAAAGTTGTGTCGACAAGAGAATACTTGATGCTCTCAAATGTAGTCAGTGCTTTGCCAGTCAGCTCGAGGGGACCTCAGGGAGCAGAAAGAATCATAGTGAGTGGCAGTATGAGGTCAACACAGTTAGGGAAAAACCGGTGGTAAAAATTGACTATGTCGAGGAATCGCTGCAACTGACGCATGAAGGTTGGCGGAGAAAAATCACAAATTGCTTCAACGTTGGACGACAGGGGACGCAAACTTTCGGAGTCGACATGATGGCCGAGAAATTCGAGCGAAGGCACAGTAGGCACGCACTTGGAGGGGTTTATGATAACGCCAAATTTGTGAAGGTGGTCAAAAACTGAGGCAAGATGTTCCTTGTGTTCTTCCGCACTCCAGCCGGCCACCAAGAGGTCATTGATGTAGGCGTACACAAATGGTAGGCCACGTAAGACATGGCCAACGAACTTCTGGAAGGCTAGGGCAGAATTATGAATACCGAAAGGCATGCGGATGAATTTGTAGAGGCCAACAGGTGTAGTGACGGCAGTTATTGTGTCTGAGCTATCAACGGACATTCAATGCACGGGTTAGCCTTAATGGACATCTCAAAAAGCAATACAATATCAGCTACTCTCCCTCCTATTCAGTCTCAGAAAACGCCTCCTCGACGCTATGATCACCACCAAAACCCCCGTGGTGAGAATGCCTCCGACGCCCTTCAACAACTATATTCAACTCCTTCAGCAATGCGGTGCCGACATTGACCTGTACCGATTACGACCGCATCTTCACATCCCGCGTTAGCCCGGTTGGTCACTTGCGAATCCATCGCACTGAGACCGGCAAACCGGTTTCAGGAGCCCCAGCTTCAATTCGTCGTACATGAACATCGTCCCACACTGCCGATGAAAGTTAAGCTTACGCATGTGCTGCAATGAAACTATGATCTATGCATGTTGCAAAACTCTTTGGAGCACTCTAAGATCCTGTGAGGTTGCATACATAATGGCAAAAGAAAACATGACCCGATTCCGACGTTGATGTCCCAAAACGGAGTAATGGAGACGTATGGCCAAATGAAACCATAAGTCTTCTTCAGCCTCTTTCAGTCGGTATTCACTCATAAAACTAACCCTCCCCCACTCCCCTAACCAGAACAACAACATAATCATGCACCGTCTCAATTGGAAGATTATCTTTACTTTTCGCCTACACTGGTAAGGACAGAACTACTCTGATTGAAGCTGTGGCAGCCCACGTCCCCTTGTTCTCCGCGCTTTGCCACGCTGCCCTCATGCCCGCCTCACACTCCCTACCGAGTCGCTGCTGGGACGCGCGAGGCCTGTCACTGGTCTCGCGAGCGAACGAACGCTGCCCTTTCTCTGATTGGCTGGCAACACTGAGGCAGAGCGATAGGCACACACACGCTGGTGTCTATGCCCCTCAACGGCGGACACAGGCACCACAACTCGCATGGAGAGCGCGCTCGCGGCGTCTGCTCGCAGAGCCTTGGTGCACGCACTTCCTCAACAGTAAATGCTGTCCAACCCAATCCGTCTTCCCTGGCTTCTGATTTGGAAATCTTTGTCTGTCGGCCACACCACCTCTGACACAGTCTGCCACATCACCCCTTCCAGATAGAATTTGTCCACTTGCCCTTGGATAATTGGCTGACATGCTGTGTGAGTCGGTATCTACTATATCTGAAAAGTTCATTGAAGAAGGCAAACTGCCGGAGGAATGGAAAACGTCTTCTTTCTACAATCTATAAAGGAGGGTCTAGGCTGGAGTTCAAAAACTGCTGTCTGAAAAGTTTAACCTGCATCTTGTGCAAGGTCGTGGAACGACTTATTAAGGGACATTTAGTGGCGTATCTGGTGCAGAGGAGCCAAATATGTGCTGCTCAGCACGGATTTCGCTGTGGTCACTGATGCCTTACGAGTAGTCTTTACTTGCAGGAAAAGCCGACAAAAGTCACAGACCAGATTTCATCTTCTTCAAATTCAAAAAAGGTGTTTGATAGTGTGCCTCAACAACGACTCCAACAAAAGACTTATAAGTGTGGAGTCCAGGACAATATTTTTAAGTGAATAAAAAATGTTCGTGCCATGTAGGCTGCAAAGGGATATACGTTGGTACAACCGCATCTGAATGGGCACCAGTAGAAAGCGGTGTTCCATAGAGTGCGGTCTTGGGTCCCCTCTTTCTGCTAATCTATATAAACGACTGTACTGAAGATGTTGACGGCAATGCCACCATGTTTGCGGATGATAACAAAACCTGAAAAACAATCAATTGCGTTGACTACGAGCAGAAATTGGAAGAAAACGGTGATAAGCTGACTGCGTGATACAACAAGTGGCTTCTGACGTCTGATGTATCCAAATGTGTACTTTGGCGCTCGGAAGCTAATCGTAGACGTTTCGCAAGACACCAGTAAACCATAAATGAGATTTCAATAAAAAGATACACAAGAAGACCTATACATTTGGACAAGTTCGAACTTGCTGCCATGTGAACACAGCAAAAGAGCCGTCCAAAAGTCAACGCACACCATCCACTGTATCAGGCGTGCTGCCGTGGTCTGTCCCCTTAAACTATTCTTACCGATCGTTGTTATGCTAGTTAGATCATATTTGGGATGCGCAATGGCAGATGGGATGAATAAAGACAGGGAACCCATCGGGCGGCCGCAACAACGGGCGAGAAAACTGATGGACGGTCTTAGAGCTTTGCCATATCCGGGGAGGCTGAACAAGCCCAATTTGTTCCCCCCATCCTATAGTCAAATGAGGTGCAGCCTGTTGTGGACACTCCGCATTTTCCAACGACATGACTATTCACCCAGATATGAAGATTTTTCTCGAGTTTACAAACATGAGTCATCTGCGAGGTCATCTGTGCAAGGTCAAACGCGAACGTGTACGCCTGGACCAACGGAAATTGTTTCTTTCAGTCAGCGAGCAGTCTGACCGTGGAACACACTCTATAGTGAAATAGTACCATCTGATATGGCGGTTGTGCTCCATGTGCATGTGATTTGTTTAGTTTTTTGATACTCTCACTGCAGGACTATCTACAGGTCGCCGTGAACTGTATTTCCTTTTTAACACATCGCTGCGCGTTTGGTGTAAATTATCTCCGCAAACTATGCAAAGGGCTATGTTTTGTACTTATTGTATATAGTCGCACTTATTCTTTCAACTGAACATGAAAAATGTCATGTGGGGCTCGACCCTTAGCCTCCAAAAAATTTCTTGTGCTCGGGTTGCTGTCTCACGTTTTCAGAATATTCTTCTGTGGAATGTATGTTACTGACAACCTTTAGTAGCACTTTTGTTTGAGCATGAATATTGTGCGGACCGTCTTGAACAGGGTCATCAAAGGCATTGCCTATTGCCTTTAATACGTTATATACTAAGCGTCCTTACTGAGTTGGTAAACTCTCTAGGCCCTCGGTGTTACCCCGTTCTGTATACCATGCAGTATCCTGCACATGGATTTTTTGTAAGAAGTTAGTTAGCTGGCGGCGATACTTAGTATCATGTTCGTAATTTCCTCCCTATATTCCAATTCTCCTTGCATACATCGAGCGTTTTCGATGTTAAAAAGTTTACAGAGTCAGATAAGAACATTCGACCTCTATATTCCGTGGGCTGACAACTGCTGGACGACCTAGACTCCCTCCCTAAGTAATCAGTAGTTTCTCCTTAAACTTTTCGTTCTAGATGTCAGATCCTTGCCTAATAAAGTGCCATTGCTTCAGAATATGCTGTTCATCTAGTGTCCAGATATTGTTTTAAGAACCAAGATGGGCAACCTCTTCCCAAACTCACTCTGTACTCCCTCTCACACCTAGGCTATGATTACATTCGACGTTATCATCAAGACAGTGGCATCTATGCTAAGCAAACATTCACACGTCTGCCATTAAACTTTCTGCAGTTTACTGCATTTGGAGGTAGCTGTTGGCTCCGAGTTGTTTCAAGAAATAGCCACCCTTTGCCATTTGTTTGTGTCTATCACTAACCCAACGTCGGGGAAGATTCCGATCTCTGTTTCTCACAGGCACTTCATGCCGCGGGCAATTTAAATTTAAAGTTTTATTTGATTGTGGGTGACTTCATTCTCTTTGAAGTTGCTGGTTTCCACCTTCCAGCCCAGGGAAGTTTGAGGCCCTATATAGTAATGTTGTTGCTAGTAACAAATGCAATAATTCGAGTTTCCGAACGGATTTGACACGCACACTCCACGAGGGTTATGCTCCTTTTCCCAATTCTTTTAGTATATATGCGAGTTTACTAGCTCAGTAAGGACGCTTAGAATATAGCGTATTAAGGGTGATAGTCAATGCCTTTGATGACCCTGTTCAAGGCGGTACGCACACTATTCATGCCCAAATAAAAAACTGTTAAGTGTTATCAGTGACATACATAATATACATACATAATACATAATAATTCTTTTATGTTTTTACTTCTTTTTAACTTGTACTTAAATAACATAGATATTAGACTCATGAAATGGTGTCGGTTTGCGAGTGATTGGCAATCATTCGTAAATTTAGACAAATTTCATGAGTAAGGTCGCTAACTATACATTTCACAGAAGAAAATTCTAAAAACGTGAGACTGCCACCTGAGCACAAGTAATTTTTTGGAGGCTAAGGGTCGAGCCCCACATGACATTTTTCATATTCAGTTGAAAGTATAAGTGCGACTATATACAATAAGTACAAAATATAGCCCTTTGCATAGTTTGCGGAGATAATTTACACCAAACGCGCAGCGATGTGTTAAAAAGGAAATACAGTTCACAGCGAGCTGTAGATAGTCCTGCAGTAAGAGTCATCGTTTATCAAAAAACTAAACAAGCCAACTTCAAATGTTGTACAATCGTCATATTAACTGTGACACGCGTCGTTTGAAACGGGGTTCCAAATTTTAAGTCTTGCGCGCTACGGACTTTTCGTCTCTACCTTAGTGTTGAGATCAAGCCGGTCTAAAATGATTCACGCGTGGATTGCGTATTCTCTGATTTCCGGGATTATCTACTCGGAAGTCACGAGTCTTTTACGACAAAGGCTGATTCGCAGGATACGGACTCCAGCCATTCCTTAGTTCGGCTGTTTTTGAGCCAAGAAACTCGGATTATCTTTTCATCGAAACATCTGGAACAACTCCCGCATAGGTCTTGTTACTCTTCTAATCTTATTCTTTAAGTGCATCATATTTCGAACGCACTTTATAAAGTCCTAGAACTAAACAGCCACTTTCTGTATCTGATCGACGTTCCCTTTTAAGATGAAGATATTCACCTTATACAGTGACTCTCAATGACCAGAACGACACCAAAGTCTTTCCTTCTCGAATATAAGACAAAACTCTCACCTGATCGTTTTTTTCCTGTTGCATATACTAAAGTAGGACAAAATGGCGAATTCCGATGTAGTACGAAATGGCGCGCGCTGTAGGGTCGAACCCGCGACCACACTGTTGCACGATTGCAACGCAGACCCCCGTGCTACCCCCGCACGCCTAGGCGGGCGCTCTAAAAGTCTTACAAATTGATTGCGACCGAAGTATGCTGGAACCTGTTGCGGTGGTTGTCAAACGCTAGCCTCCAAATTAAATCAACTACAGGAGTAAGTTAGAAACATGAAGAATTTTATCCAGCAGACCTTCATGACAGAGGATAAGTTAGCAGCATCTACTCACAGGGTAGCCAGGAGTAGAGCGCGGGACACCCTGCGTAAGCAGTCTCAGAGCCAAATTATCATTGGTGGTGTGAAACCTCTAAAATCAGTAAAGAATGAGATAAAGACGACGAGAAAGACTATGGAGAAAGGTAGCAAATATCCGAAGGAGGTTTCACACTCGCCAGCAAGGAAACCAAGCGCCGAGCATGAAAAGGATAAAGATGGACCGACGAAAGAGGAAAATAGTCCCCAGACAGTATGCGCACCTCCTGAGCCTAATATGAGGGGAGCGTCGACCAACACATGACCGAATAAAAATGAACCCAGAGTAGGAGTGGATGTACATACTCTCACGAATATTCATGTAAATAGCGTTGAAGCCCAAATTGGGGAAGCCCCAACATCGGTCAGGTCAATTATTCAACAAAACTCACCGGACGCGGTAGCTGGGTACAGACCACGATGCAAAGTCGTCCATGGACTTTGTGAATTAATCAACGATAACCCCGGATGTAGGATAAATGATGATATCATGACCTTGCAAGAGTGTCTGGGTAACATAATAACAGAAAATTAAACCATAAATATTCTGAAACTTTTCCGACTAAACAGTAAAGATAGCGATAGCTCTCAACGGACGAAACCAAGGCCTTTAAAGATAGTTTAAGAAAGTAAACTCCAGAGGAATCTTCTACTTGAACGAACAGTAGGAGGGATCCCTGGCCATAGAGGTTTTTGTTTCAACCAGATTACTCAGTACAAGAGAGAATGAAATGGAGGGCGCTGAAGGAGGAGCTGGCGTTCTTGAAAGAACAAGGAGAAGAGGGACTAGTAATAATGAACGCAGTGATTGCTCGACGACAAATCCCCCCTGTGGAGGATGCCTTCATACGAGCGAAAGCAACACGGCCGGGCAACGAATTCGACGCAACAACCCACATAAAATTAAGTTCTTCTACGGAAATGTACGAAGCCTCTTGAACAAACTCGACGAAATTAAAAAATTATGGCCAAACTATGTTCTGATGTTATTGCATTAACTGAAACGTGGCTCTCAATAGATGTCACGGACGCCCAAATACAGTTAGATGGTTATCAAGTGCTAAGACGAGACCGAACCAAAAGGCGGGGTGGCGGAGCTGAGGTTGAATATAACCCTGTTGAAGAATTTGTAAATGAGCATGATCTCGAAATGCTGCAGTGTCATTTGCTAATCCCCAAAGCCAAAAACGTTACTGTCCCCGTTGTATATAGGCCTCCAAATAAATCTGCCGACGAAGATCAAGCGAGAACGGTCGAAAGCAAAACATTATTATTGTAGGAGATTTCGGTGCTCCGCGAATTAACTGGAGCCTTATCACAGTTAAGGGCCACAGACAAGGATTCGACCGAATGCTATTGGACATGGCACTTGATGAATTACTATTTCAACATGTACGTGAAGGTCATAGAGCTAGTTGCCTATACCTACTGTTTACCAAGAAGGAGGAAAACGTTGATGAAGAAAATGTAGGCCCGCCCCTAGGTTCTTGTGATCACATGACATTAATGAAGGAGTCGACACTCGTACCTGTCCCCGAACGAAGCTCAAATTCGTTAAGAAATGTCCGGCGGCGTAACTCTGAGGCAATTAAATCAGAGATTGGACACACACTATGGACGGAAGCATTGTGAGGAGAGGTTAACGAAAGCTGGACAACCGTCCAATTAACCATGAAATGCTTGATTGATGGATACTGTCCCCTCAAGAAACATCCAATCGGAAACAAACCAAAATAGCTGACAACATGGGTTACGAAGGGAATCCGAAAAACAAGCAAGTTGTGAAAAGTATTCGGCCGGATGGTAGTTGGTAGCCCTGCCTAATGATTCTACAATTGTACCTACTGGATACATTTCAGTAGCTGTGATTATGTTCTCATTGTGTATGGGAGTGCACGCGCAGAAGCCCTGTCAGGGTGGCTTTTTTGTTCTTTTTAACCGCCTCGAGAAAGAGGCGCTGCAAAAATGTCTATACAGATTCATCGTATCGCACCCCAACACCAGTAAATCTTTAGTAAGAGGCGAAAGATTTATCCTAGGCGGATTATGATTCATCATGCTTGTCATTACCATGCTTCGCATTACTAGTTGGCTGACCTCTTGTAGGATAGCCTTTGTGCAGACATCTCGCCACACACCGTACCACTCTACTGCGGTCTTTTTACTTATGCCATCTGCGGTTGCACATATTATCATCCCAATGCCTTCACTGAAAACAAGGCAGGTTTTCATCGCCTTAGGCAGTGACAAGTGCCTCCCCTCAAACACTGAGCCCACTCTCAGTGCTCTCTTATCACGACAACGGGCGCATCTTATGTCTGCTTACCACAATAGACAGATCTTACCTGAAGGCATAAGCATCCGTGTGCTGTCGCAGTATTTGTAATGGCATGATCTTCCTACATCTACATAAGACCCTACAGGTCAGTAGTCCTTTCTGTTGGAGATACTGCACCAGGTAGGGCGACTGGATTATTTCAGGATCCGCGAATAATTTGTTGGCCTATCCACTTGCGGTCCTGCTTTCCTTCGCCTTCTAAGAGACTAGCCTCTGCAAGCACAACAAAGATGAACTTCATATACAGAGTGCTAATTCCTCTTTACATTGTATAATACACCTTTCACGTATAGCACACAACTACTGCAATAGTTTTAAGCCTAAATGTGGCCACAGTGGCAATTTTACTAAACAGTGACAGATTTTACAAAACTGGCTGTGCATAGTCATGCTGTACAAGCCGATTTCTGTCGAAAACTAGACGAGCAAGTTTTCTTTTAAACACACAAACTGTGTCAGCCGTCACCATCTCGCTTGGAAGCGAGTTCCACGGCCTGACAACCCGCTGGCTGAAAGAAAATCTTCGTCGGTCTAAACGTGTTCGCTCATTCGCGGCCATGCATTCAAAGTCGGGAATGAGCGAACACGTTTAGACCGACGAAAATTTTCTTTCAGCCAGCGGGTTGTCAGGCCGTGGAACTCGCTTCCAAGCGAGATGGTGACGGCTGACACAGTTTGTGTGTTTAAAAGAAAACTTGCTCGTCTAGTTTTCGACAGAAATCGGCTTGTACAGCATGACTATGCTCAGCCAGTTTTGTAAAATCTGTCATATACAATCTTCCGCACCAATTTGCAGTGACCCCATGCACTACCTTATGATTACGATTGAACTGTGACCCAATCACATTTTAAATGCCTGCAATTTTATTTTATTTTTGAGCATGAATCTGCGAAAGCACTGTACATAAATAGGGTCATCAAGGGCTCTGCCTGTAACCCTTCAATATACATACATATACATAACTATTATTTGCGGATTTTCTCTTCCGCCCAAACATATTCATGGCATTAAAGTCTTATCCTGCTTGCGTTACGCCGTCCTGCGTGCCGCTGCTTGATTCTCGTGTTCTCTTGTCCATTCTGTTGGTTAGGGTACTATCGCACATACTGCGGAATGACCTTTAGACACACTGCCTTCTTTCCATTGGTTGTTCACCTTCCGTTGCTATTCTTTCCAACCTGGGGCAAGGCTACATTTATTCCGCATACCGTTCTAGTTAACCATGTTCATTTCCATACCCTTCTTGCATTGTTCACCTTATTTAAATTAGGCTTTCACCTTAGCAGGAGCGTCAATCCTAGGCACACACTACAAGCGCCATTTACGCCTCCACTCATTTGCCCCACCCGTATAGCCCCTATTACCACCGGTCCCGTAAGACAGGTAGCTAGGAGTTTTCGGCCTCGGGAGGGCTACCAACTACCATCTAACCAAATATTCTTACAAACGGGGAGCCCAGAAAACCTTCAAGAATTCAGGCAACAAAGAACCTTATGCAGAAGACCTATCCGGGAAGTACGCGCTTCTTATGAACTGAAGCTCCTAGAAGAGGCGCAGCAAAAACTTAAAGCATGCTATGCATATATGAGGAGCAGTACGAAAGCTGGCAAACTTCCTGAAACATGGACGTTTGCAGACGTCGTACCTATCCACAAGGGATGATCACGGCTATGTCCCACCAACTACCGGCCGGTGAGCCTGACATGCATTTGCTGAAAACTAACGGAAAATTTATTTTAAAAAATCAATAGCAAAATACCATCAGCCGTCACAGCACTTCAGTTCAATATGGCTTCTGCGAAAAGAGATCCTGCCTCACAAACCTGCTTACGTCACTCGAACACTGGTCAAGGGCCATAAATGAAGGACATCCAGTAGACGTAATTTACTTCGACTTCAGCAAGGCGTTTGATTGCGTCCCACATAAGCGCCCCTTTCAAAAGTTGCCGTAGAAAAATGTCACTGCGGGTGGCTTCTGCTCAGAATGGGCACCTGTTAAAAGTGGAGTCCCACAGGAGTCAGTTATTTGGCCGCTCCTATTCATTATCTATGTAAATGACCTAGTATGGAAAGTGAAATCGGACATAGCGCTCTTTGCAGACGATCTTAAACCTTGGCGAGTGATAAAGAATGAAGATGACGTCAAAATGCTACAAGAGGACGTAGAGAATTCGTACTCATGAAGCGAGAAATGGTGCATGAAATGCAACGTCAAAAAATTTGTGCTGATGCACGTAGTATCAGCGGGACGAAGAACAAATGCACCCTCATGCCAGTATCTCCTGGACAATCAACCACTTAAAACCGTAGATGTGCAAAGAGATTTCGATGTATTCATTAAAGACGATCTAAGCGTCACCACGCAGTGGTCTAAAGTCGCAGCGCAGGCAATGCTGTTCATGAGCACGATACGCAGAAATTTTATTCACTTGAATACAGATGTCTCTGTCAAAGTATATGGGACATTTGTGCGGCCGCACCTGGAATATGTAGGACAGACTTGGCGGCCGTGGCTTCGGCTGGATATAGATATCCTTACAGGTGTACAACGGCATGCTACAAAGGCTGTTCATGGCCTCAAAAATTTTACGTACGAGCAGCGCTTGATGGCCTTGAACCTCTATCCCCTTCCCTACAGACAGGACAAAGGTGACCTCATAGCAAAGTTCCAATTGCTAAGAGGACTTAAACTGGATGTCGACCGAGAAACGTTTTTTGAAATGGCACTCAAGTCTTATCTCAGGCGAAATGATTACCAGCTTAAAAGGAAACTGTGCCACACAAATCAACGTTCCTCCTTTATCTCACAGAGTGTCATTTGACAATGGAACTCTTAGCCGGCATATATTGTTAACTTCCCTAATGTGAGTGTGTTTAAAAGTCAGCTGGATATCCACCTGCCGAAAGGCAACCCGAACTGCCGAAGCCTGATCTAATGGTTTACTGAAACGACTTTAAATATACAACAAACATGATTAAGCAGATCCTATTTGTGCGTCAAACTTGAACCATATCGAAATTTTCACAGTCCGAATGCGGTGAACAACGTTTTTCGCAATTATTTCGCGAATATCATAACCTTTTCGCATTTATGTTCCATTATTAGATTTATGAATTCTCCTAACTAAAACTGCAAGCAAACTTTTGCAATTTAACTATTTTCCTTTACATCTGTACCGTTCAAATGGAGTTTTCAGGACTTCTGTAGTTTACTCCAAATGTACTAATTGACG
>CACRXP010000565.1:146436-159443 GCA_902702965.1 Spirometra erinaceieuropaei
ATTATTTCCTCACTAGTCACTATCTTCAACCCCGATGCACGGTTAAGCTATGTGCGCATGGATGTCATATTCCCCTTCCCTCTATCCATCAGCTATGCTCACCTCCTTACCTGCGTTATTTAGCACACCCGCTGGGCTGAAGTCATTCCCTTGCAGAACGTGCAGGCTGTGACCATCAAGGAAGCTTTAGACAGTCGTTGGGTCCTCATATTAGGTGTCCCATCCACGGTTACAACTGATTGTGGTACCCAGTTCGAGTATGTTCTGTTCCAAACCCTCCTCAACTTTCTTAACTTCACACGCATGTGGGTGACGACCCATTACCCGTCTGTGAACGGTAGGGTTGAGCGTTTCCGTCGTCAGCTTATTACTGTCGTGTTTTCCACAGTATATCCAATATACTGATCTGGCAGCCTGCCCCTTTCGTTTGTCGGCATTCGTTTGGCTCTGATGTCGGGTTTGGACTGTAGCGCAGCTGAATTGTTTCTCGGCACTACCCCCCAACTGCCAGGTCAGATGGTCACTCCAACCTCTTACGGTGACGACGAGACACTTTGAAAATTTTGTACCATCGGCGACAATTTATGAGCTCGCTCTTCCGATCCCACCTCGAACTCTAACGACCGAGTCTTGTGTCGAGAAAGACTTGGAAAACTGCACTCATGTGTTAGTCCGGTGTGACCGTGTGTGTCAGCCGCTGGAATCGTCGCACGAAGGACTTTCCGTGTGCTCGCACGCAACGCCAGCACCTGCCGGATCCTTCGCGCTGACAGGGAGGATGTGGTCAGTGTCGATCGGGTCATGGCTGCTGTCGCAGAGGAGCCGCCGGACTTGCCTCAATGACAAGACTGTACTGACACCCCCCGCGTGATCCTCCATCTTTCTGACCATTTCTTACCTCACTTTTTCCACCGCCTTCGACCCTAATTCTTCTAATGTCACTGGCATTCGCTATGCAATTTCTATCCGTGTCGATCCTGTACGCGGTGCACTCATCTGTTGGTGCATGAGCGGAATATTTTTAATCGAGTCTCCCACTAGAAACAGCTGATTTCCATCAAAAATTGGATAACGAAACACATTATTGCCTACTATCCTCCGTCCGGTAGCCATCGTTGCATTCATCGTACGACAAGGTCAATTTTTTGCAGACCTGGCCATTCTGCTGCCCACGTTGATTTCTCCGGAATATTGGCCGGGGCATAATACAAAACGTAAAAAACTAAGAAGTACAGGTTAACAGCAAAGGTCTAGCACAGGGCAGCAGTGCGCACGCTCAATGACATGGGAAGGCAGGAAACGACGCCCAGGCGTGAGCGGGCGAAAGCAGGCACGCCGTAAAATCGATTGAAATCTACAGCCTATCAACGTATGCTCACTCGTGCGCGCCCCCGGGAAACCTGATGCTACAACTGCAGCCACACAGTCAGAGGCCAGCTTACAGCGGGATGTGAGCATGAAGTCTCGATTCGCATGTCTTTGCTATTGGTGAGGAAATCTTGGCCTAGCAAACCTACATATTGTCTCGAGCTACCCGTCGTAACTTTGAAACAGGACCTGCTAAAAGCTGAGTCGATAACTCCTACATTGCTTTTTGCAATGATTAGATTTGGACACATGTCATCTTACCAAAAGTGTCTTAGCAATAGTCTTCAGCCCCGGATAGCAAACTCACAGCCCAAATCGGCCCTGCCAGATAATAGGGGCTTGGCGGGGTTGGTGCCAGCAGATAGCTAAAACTTCCCCCAGGCCCTGTATACTCTAAATACTCCGACAAAGCCAGCCGTACCCACAGCCCACCCTTCATTTGGTCCTAGGCAAAGGTTTTTTCTCTTCCCCGACTTGCTCCTTTTCCATAAATTCACGGCATGATTGAAGTGCGCACTGACTTCCTAAATAAGGAGTCGAGGTGAGCGAACGATCCAACGGAAAAGTTGAGTATTTCAACACCTACAAGGCACAAAAAACAAATTGAGAAGCAAGCTTATAAAGACGCGTCGAGAATTCAAGAAAACGTCGCTACAAAAAGCAAAACAGAAACCAAAAATACTCTACAGCTACTTCAGACGAAGTTAAAGAAACAGACACCAAATCCCCTTAAAAAGGACTAACGGTGACGTTGAAATTGCCGGTAACAGAGACAAAGCTGCATACTTTTCACGGTCTACACAGACGGGACAAGGTTTCTTCCTCAATCCACAGAAGAACTGCCAACTCCAAGCATCAGTGATATACTCTTCTCAGACGGCATTATCCGAAGAGAATTAGATACATTGAACGAATCGAAGCCGCCAACCCGATGAGACTCCACCCAAGCTTCTTGAGGAACTTGTCAATGGGCTTTCTATGTCGATGTCGGTGCTCTTTCAAACGTCATTTGACACTGAAACACTTCCTATCGATTGGAAGTTGGCGCAAATTACTCCGCTACACAAAGGAGGAAGTATGGCATCGACGACAAAGTACATGCCCATAAGCTTGACGTGCATTCTCAGCAAAGTTATGGAGAGGATCATAAAGAGCGAATTGATGAGATTGCGGGAAGTTCACGACCTGATATCGAAATGTCAACATTGATTCCGAAAGGGAAAATTTTGCACTAAAAATTTGTTGAAATCTCTCCAGAGCTGGACCCCACTTCTTGACGAAAGGCACGCGGTCAACCTAGCATTCATTGGCTTCCAGAAGGCGCTCGACAATGCCACACTAGATACTGTTGCACAAACTGAAAAATACAGATCAGACAGAAAATCCTCAAACAAATTTATGATATTTTGAGTGGGCCAAGAATTGTTTGAAGAAGAACAATTTTCAGTGAATTGGGCCTCTTCGGCTAATTGTTCTTCTTCAAAAAATTCTTGGCCCACTCAAAATATCATAAATTTGTTTGAGGATTTTCTGTCTGATCTGTATTTTTCAGTTTGTGCAACAGTATCTAGTGTGGCACAGTCGAGCGCCTTCTGGAAGCCAATGAATGCTAGGTTGACCGCGTGCCTTTCGTCAAGAAGTGGGGTCCAGCTCTGGAGAGATTTCAACAAATTTTTAGTGCAAAATTTTCCCTTTCGGAATCAATGTTGACATTTCGATATCAGGTCGTGAACTTCCCGCAATCTCATCAATTCGCTCTTTATGATCCTCTCCATAACTTTGCTGAGAATGCACGTCAAGCTTATGGGCATGTACTTTGTCGTCGATGCCATACTTCCTCCTTTGTGTAGCGGAGTAATTTGCGCCAACTTCCAATCGATAGGAAGTGTTTCAGTGTCAAATGACGTTTGAAAGAGCACCGACATCGACATAGAAAGCCCATTGACAACAAATTTATGATATTTTGAGTGGGCCAAGAATTGTTTGAAGAAGAACAATTAGCCGAAGAGGCCCAATTCACTGAAAACCGTTCGTTCAATGTCTCAAAAATTTCTCTCGAAAAGTACAAAACTCGGAAAAAGACTCAACATCTCACCTTCCAGACGCTCTTGGAAATCCTGTAGTTGATGCCCAGTTAACCGCTGATAGGTTCGATGCTTTACTGTCCAAAACGCTTTTTGAAGACACGACCACCCCAATTCCGACCATCCGGGCATTGACCAGGGCAGTTCTCGAAAATATGACTTTCGGTCTGTCGGATGTGACTGTTGCGATTCAGCGTTTTCGTCAGTCTCATAGCCCAGGACCTGATGGTGTCCGAGTAAGCATTTTAAAAGTCAATACAAATACGATTTTCCCATCCCTCTCATTCAAGATATTTAATCTCGCTCTTGAAAGTGAAATATTGTGATCAAAGATAACATGATGTGTCACTTAACAGAGAATAACCAACTGAGTGTTGCTCAGCATGGACTCCTCAAAGCTCGGTCTTGTGACATCTGTCAACTCTCTTTCTTTGACTATGTTCTCCAATTTACGGACAATGGTTTTGCACTTTGCACAGTGTATTTCGATTTCACTAAGGCTTTTGGTCGTGTTGACCATGTTTTTCTTCTCTTGAAATTGCCCACTTTTGAAATAGGTAAGAAAATTTTAAATTTTATATCTTCTTACCTGGGCACTCGTACACAACCAGTTAAGAACCCAATACTATCTCCAACCCCACACGTGTGCGGAGTGGACTCATTCAGGGTAGTGTACACGGCCCGCTTTTATTTTGCCTTTTCGTTAACGATGTACCCGGTTTATTTCAGAATGGTAAGCCCTTCATGTATGCCGATGATCTTAAAGTTGCATATCGATATAAGTCGGCAGATCGTGACATCGTGCTTGAGCTCCTAAACAGCGACCTACAGGCTTTCGCCCAGTGGTGCTGCACATGGCGCCTTTCTCTTTCCTGGCATAAGTGCTCAGTCATGATGGTTGGCGACGACCACCAACCTCAACTAAATGTTGAAGGTCGCTCCATAAATGTGCCCAGGGTTATAAAGGATCTGGGCATATCACACTCCAAGAGTGTCAATCTCTCGGAGCACTGTGCCTTGATAGTCTCCAAAGCACGTAGAACGACCGGGATTATCCTCCGAAACTTTAAAACTAGGGACATCAGAATGCACCTTTACAACATGTACGTTAGATCTGGTCTGGAATACTGTTCGTTTTTATTTAGCCTCATTCGTGCTGCTGAACGAAAGAAAATAGAATCCGTTCAACATTTTTTACCAAGAGAGTCATAGCCCTGGAACACCGACATTTGTCCTATCAAGAAATTTGCCTTCTTACGGGCCTTGATCATTTATGGTTTCGTAGATTACAAAAGGGAATATCTTTTGCTATTTAAACTTTTATATAATCGCACCTTTAACGCACTCACTACTTTAAGACATCGTGTTCACCCCCGAAGTAACACTCACTGTGAGGTCTTTTTATTTCTGTCTCTGGCACGTACTGTTAAATATCGTTGAATCGTTCTGTAAATGCTATTGCTTTTTGGAATAAACTGTCCAGGAGTGTAAAAAATCTGCAAAATTTTCCCTGAATTACGAGAAACATTACTTGATTTTAGTATGCAGAAAAGCCCCCACAAATCTTTGGTGCTGAATCCATTGGTCGACTGTACCGTAGCGATGGCGTTTGTGGTCTCTTACCACTATGGCCGGTCTCACCGGGAACAATTTCTTTGGCCAACAGCGACAGCTGTTCTTCAGCGCTTCGGTTTGGACTAGCCCCAATTTCATGAAAGAAATTGGCGACTGATAATATCCGACACCGTGCAACCTCTCTCTTTTGACGGTCGAAAGTTTGCCGCTAGCAGTTTTTTCTCCTGAACCCTCCCAACCATAAAAACCACCATCAACCATATTTTCATTTCTTTTCCACAGGCGTTTTTTACTGCTGGCCGGATTTGTCTTTAACGCTTCACTGACAATGTCTGTAGACTGTCATTTAATAAAATAATTATTAATTATTATTAGATGGAAAACTTCATTATGCGTCGACAACAGGTTTTGTGTATCGGTCAAGGTATGTAGGATCCTCCTGTGATCGAGATTGGTGTTGCCCAGGGGTCAGCACTGGGACCCATTTTGTTCCCTTTATCCATGGACGACTGCCAAGTGCTTTGGATTGCGAAGTAGCAATGTTTGCAGCCGGCATAAAGATATGGAGTTTAATTCGGGACCCTGCCGACGAAGACAGATTACAGATGAACCTTAGTCGTTGGAAGAATGGTCAAGCCGTTGGTTTCTGTGGTTCTACGTTGGTAGGTGTAGCGTACTACGCCTAGATAACACAGTCAGATCCGACAGCATAAGAGACTACTTTCTGGGCTGTGCAGACTTACAAGACGTCAAAGCCCAGATGAAGTTTGGTGTGCTGACGGCGAATCCCTAAAACCATCCGCTTACTGTTCGAGAGCGACGAAGAGCGCAATATCCGTACCGTACGCCATCAAGCGTACGTTCATAGATTTTGACGAAGAAGCTTTCTTAAAGAAATTCGGAGCATTTATGCGGCCGTACTTTCATACGGAATGCAAGTCCGGAGACCGTCGGCGGCTAAAGATCAAAAATGGCTCGAAAGAATTCAGAGAGCTATGAAGATGTTAAGGGGTCAAAACTCATTTCCTTATGCTACTCGCTTAATAAATCTGAACCTCTTCTCTTTAAGTTTTTGGCAATTTCGCAGGGATCACTTTCAAGCAATCCGTATAATGAAGGGGTTGGACTGCATCCAGTTCATTGAGAATTTTTTGGGATTTGCTACCCCGCCCAACCTCCGAGGTCACCTGTTAAAACTGCGCGTTAAGCAGGCAAGGTTGGATGTGCGGAAAGTATCCTTCTCTCTTCGACCGGTCAGACCTGTGGAATGCCCTCCTTGCAAATGTTGTGGTGTCAGCATCGATCCAAAGTTTTGTATATGTATGTATATGTATATTGAAGGGTTACAGGCAGAGCCCTTGATGACCCTATTTATGTACAGTGCTTTCGCAGATTCATACTCAAAAATAAAATAAAATTGCTGGCATTTAAAATGTGATTGTGTCACAGTTCAATCGTAATCATAAGGTAGTGCATGGGGTCACTGTAAATTAGTGCGGAAGATTGTATATGACAGATTTTACAAAACTGGCTGTGCATAGTCATGCTGTACAAGCCGATTTCTGTCGAAAACTAGACGAGCAAGTTTTCTTTTAAACACACAAACTGTGTCAGCCGTCACCATCTCGCTTGGAAGCGAGTTCCACGGCCTGACAACCCGCTGGCTGAAAGAAAATTTTCGTCGGTCTAAACGCGTGCGCTCATTCCCGACTTTGAAGGCATGGCCGCGTAGTTGGTTTGTACGGGCGAACTCAAAGAAGTCCTCTGCCCTTAATGAGCAACCCTGGCCGCGAAAAATCCGTAACGCCCAGAGTAGTCTGCAGTTTATTTGTCTATAAGAGAGAGGGAATAGGCCAAACAAATTTAGCCTCTGTAAGTGTTCGTCGGAGCCAGTTTGTCTGTAACGCCTCCACAGACGATTCCTTTTTCTGAAAGAGGCCTTCAAGTCCGGGTTTATCCATTTTGGGCGGTTTGTGATTGTCGTCCTTCTAAGAGGACAATTGGAATAAACAATCTCTTTCAGTAAGGAACTGAAAGTATTCCAGTTATCGTTTGCTCGACCATGCAGTTCAGTCTCCCATGATATAGCTGCCGCTTCCCTCCTCATGAGAGAATAGTCACCTTTCCAAATGTTTCTCTCCCATCTCTCGGGTTGGGCGGGTTTGTAAAACAGTGAGTACTCGAAGTAGAGCGTGATGTGGTCGCTTGACCCTAATGGCTGTCGGTCCTGCAGGTCTAACTCGTTTTTCTCCTCTCGGGAAAATATAAGATCAAGGCAGTCCGACTGCTGCCCTTCCCTGACCCGTGTTCCAAAGGTAACATTCTGGCAGAGAAGTTTGTCCGTTGCCCATTGTAGTAGTTTGTGATTAAAGCTGTCTTGCGGCCCTTGTGCAGTCCACGTTAGCCAATCAATGCCAGGAGCGTTAAAATCCCCAACGATAAGGACGTCTTTCTTCTCGCTAGCTTGGTACAGTTCGGATATGAGCATGAGATCTTGGTCAGAAGTATGGTTAGGTGAACGATACACTACCGAAAGCGTCAATGATCGGACATTCTTAGTAGATATGGTAAAGCTTAGCAGTTCCACATCCCGTACCGGACTGTGTACATCAGCCATAGCAATTAGCTTGCAAGTGACATAAAGTATGACTCCTCCTCCTTGGCTTAGTCTATCTCTCCTGAATTGCTGATATCCTCTAAGTGATATTTGTGAATCTGCGATATCTTCAGTAAACCACGTTTCTGTGAATGCCATAATGTCTGGCTTAATTTCATCAACTAAGTCTCTTAGTTCATCTAGTTTGTTGAAGAGGCTTTGCACATTTGCGGATATAACCTTCAATGACTGATTTGTTGGAGAGGCCCGGCCTTCATTGTGACGGGTTCTGACCACAGGAAAGACCCTTTGTTTGGACTATTTGTCCATTTTTGATCTTCAGCCCTTTATCTCCTCTACCAATTCTCTCCTTCAATTCTGATCTCAGTTCTCTCATTTTCAGTCTTTCCCTCGGTTCGTAGTCTGGTTGAAAAAGCACTTCCTTGTGCGAATTGCGTAAGGTCGTTCTACTTTCTAATAAAAGCGCTGCTTTGGCTTCGTTTTCCAAAATAACTTTCAGGGGTCTTGGGGATGTTTTTAGGTCACGATTTGGGTCCGCTCTGCCTAGGCGGAAAGCTTTTTTAACGGTGAATATTTCCCCATCCTGCAGGACGGCACTGGCGTACTGATGAAGAAGGTCTAGGTCGTGCGTCACTCGTTCCTTCGGAATGCAGGACGTGGACTCTGGGGCGCCTCATATGACAATATTTTGCTTACGATTTATGGAAGAGCTCATTACTGTCCCGTCCGCGTTAGGACGATATAGTGCTACTGTAGTATTCCCGACGGCTGTTGTCACTTCGACATTTGAATGATTTTCGGCCGTCGTTGGGAGCTTAGGGCATGGATTTTCATGTGACGTACTTGTTCCGGCATTGGAGCTCTTACAATCATTACCCTGTTGCAATGTACTGCACGAAGGCTTATCGTGTCCTTTTCCATAAACGGAATGGTTAGGGCACTTTCCAGATGAGTTAGCCTTGTGAAGAAGTGGAGTAACAGCATTGCCTTCCAAGAATAACGGCGAGTCCTTGTAGTTTCTAACAGATCTTCTGAGGGTCATCCTGGCTTTCCCAACTTTATTGTTCGATGATTTGGCAGGTTTTGTTACTATAGCAGGTAATGGAACCTGACTTATTTTTAATACATTAGTGTCGACTGCCACGTTATCCACCGGAACTGATTTGTCTAGAGTTTCCTCTGGAGACATAATTCGCTTCCTCTTCCTGACTGGCTTTGACTTTTCTGCGCTAGCGCCTTTATTAGTAGGATGTTCGTCGCCGATCGATCGGAAATTTGGCGGATTATTTGGTAATTCTATCTTACTGTGCTTAAGAATAGCCATGATGATGTCCGTCAGTAGGCCTTGCTTCTCTTCTAGCGTCTGAACCCGCTTCTCAAGTTCCTTACAGCCGACACAGCGACCGACAAGCGCAGAATCCGTCCCGTCTTTCATACAGTTTTCGAGGCCTCTTGGCAGTGCATCGGTACTTATTTCCTGTCTTATCTCTTCGAGCCTATTGTGCGTAATCTCCCTGAAGTCTAATGATTCCAGCGGAATTTTATCGCAAAAGACTGCTAATGAATTAAAGACCGTTTTCAGCTGCCCTTCTGTAGTTGATAAACATATCTGACTAGCGCCAAACCGTTCATCGATAGCGCAGTGGCTAACACTGTGGCCTCCGAGACCGCAGGTACCGAGTTCAAATCCCGGTCGCACAACCTTTGTGAACGAGTTTTTTTAATAACAAATTGGCTCATTGCTGATGATTTTCAAACTCTTCAATCAGTTCTAGAGTAGTGCAGGATGTTTTCAACAATTGTTAGAATGAAGAATTTGCCAATTATGAAGTAAAATAGGAAACGACTCAGCCGTTTATAGTTTTCGACGTAGATCACGGAGAAAAGTTGTCAAGTGGGGAGACTTGTACAGATGGTCGGACGATTGCGAATATCTTTTGATGGAGAATTTGTGGTTTACTTCACCGGTGCGAATGAGAAGACTAATCAGTGGTGCTGTTCTTTGAAGAATTCGGGTAGAATCTTCCTCCTGATACCGTGGGAAATAACGTCGAGATCCGAAAATTCCAATGATGATAGAACTTTCGAGTTGGTGTACTTGTAATCCAAATCCAAAGGATACGTTGTCAGTTCGCAATTTATTTCCACGCGACGTTCAGTCTGCCCTCAGCATATTTGTGTTCCAAAATGACCAGGAGCGATGGGCGATCGAGCTAAGGCTCACTTCCATCTTGTCATACCATTTTAGCTCGTCTGATTTGTTTCAGCCCAGATCATTTCTCCAGTGCAACACATATTTTTGCGTTGTAAATGGAGTACTCAAAGGCTCACGCCTACTACCCTCAATAAAGTGAATTGAACCGAACGAGCACTTGTTCATCAGTCAACTACGCTAACACTCCGGTCACGGCAGCTCGGCGGCTGGCGATATTGCAAAGTCTCCTTCAGTGTGTAGGCGCACAAAAGCAGCCCAAAAGCTGTAGTGAATATCATATTCTGGCCGTCAGCATCAGCTATCATGAGGAAGAAATTTCAAAGGTGAAAGCCCATTTACGATGCATTCTAAAAAAAGCGAACTATACAAATGTACATGCTTGACTAGTAACCAGAAATAGGGCAAAATCACTCCGCATAATAATTCAGTATATAAGACTGATAGAGGCACAGCCTTGGAAAACCCTATCTACAGATAGACGTTTGAAAAAAAACATGCCGATATTTACATAACAGTTATGCCAGTCATTGGTATCATGTAAATGTTTGACCATCAAACATAAATTTATCCAGTCTTCTTTTAAAAGTCTCAATTTTTTCCGCAAGGACGACGGAATTCGGCAGTGTGTTCCATCCCTAAACTAGCCGGTGGGGAAAGAATTTGGCCCGCGATTCGAGTTTGGCATATTAAAGCTTCAATTATTATTAGTGTCCTCGAGAATTTGTCGTCCGCGCCAGTTCGAACAAATCGTCAAACTAAATAGCAGAGTCTATTCCTCGGACGATCCTGAAGGCCATGATCATAGTCCCTCTGTAAAGTCTATAAGAGAGTCAAGTCATCACCTAATAAGTCGGCCCCAGAAGGAATAGTTAAAAAGCGAGATAAAAACGGCCAAAAAGGAAACCAAAAACGGAAAGTAAGAAGAAATCGGGTCGAACAAAGGCCAAGGAAAGTGAGCGGCTACTTCTGGAATATGCCTCCGAAGTAGCCAAAACAGAGACATTGACGAACGCCCCGTCCATTATGGTAAACATCATGGGTTCTAACACCTTTGGTGAGTTTCGGAAAAAATTTCTAGCTTGATAGACCTAGTACGAGCGGTGGCACCAATTCAGCCATCGGAGTCATAGAATACCATTCACGCTCTTCTCTGCCATATACTTCTTCCAAGCTTGTCAAAACTGCAGTCAAACAGACATACAGCATAATTACATCTGCTCCACCATTACCAGCGCACAGTGCCAGAGCGTTTCACCATTACGGTAACGAATGCTCCCTAGAAAATAATATAGAAGTCGACAGATAAAATTGTCTTATTACATCCGGACTCCCTGAATCAAGTACAAACTCTCCAAAGCAGCGAGTTTCGGAAGATCTATCACTCTTCTAATGTCTCCTTAGTTATGTTTTGGAGCCCATTGAATCATTTTAAGCGATCAAAACATTCTGCCTTGGAGAACGGACAAAAGATCCATCGGAATCAGCATGGCTCCGATCCCGTTATAGTTGTGCTGGCCAGCAGTGTACAAACCGGTATCGCTCATTTCAGGCGATTGAGGATAAAAGGCATCAACCCAGGTTTTTTCAACCGGGCTACTCGCCAACAGAACGGCCGAAACGCCGTCAGCTAATTTTGGAACTAGGAAAGAGGCTCAGCGAAGGGACATTGACAATTAAGTTATATAGAGCTATAAAGTAAGGCGACGTCCGTCATTTTTCCTTTGGACAGGCCCGGTCCGAATGACCGCGCAGCTAACATATAAGGTGAAGTCGCTAACCACAATGTAACCACATATCCCGTCAATTAGGAATTAAAATTCATAAACACCAACGGTCAGAGTTCGCTGTCAAAGTTTGACGAGCTGAAGATCCACTTCTGAGATCTATCCCCTGACGTAAACTCTTAACAGAAAACTGGTCGAACCAAGACGTGGACGACCGTGAGTTACCCTTGCCTGGCTGACAGTTGTTTAGAAGGGACGTGGAAGGGTGTCAGAGAGAAGGAGTACTCGTGTACGCGAAACATGGAGTAAATGCACCAGACAAAACCGATAAATTTTCGTGTACAACCGATGCACTCTCGCTTTATGTTAAAGTGCCGTGCCCACCGAGCAGCAATGTCCTGGCAGTCTATCGACCGCCGAGATAGAGCTACGCTGCCTACGCCCTCCCGCTGGAGAAGGTCGAAAAGTTCGCTAGACGGCAGGATATCCTGATCATGGGCGACTGTAACGAGCATCACATTGACTGGAGCTCGGCCCATGCAAATAGCCTAGAAAAGATCTTCCAAGGTAGTCTTTTAAACATGACACTAAATTTATAAACCGCTCAAAACTTCACGTTTCCAACTAAAGTACGCAAAGGCCAATAGGACAATTGCCTTACTCCCGTCCTCACGAAATCACAGGACAGAATTTATGAGGTGTCATATCCACCCATCCCCCTCTAGGTAAAAGTAACCACGTCGTTATATTTTGGAAATACTCGCACTTTACCAAGCGCAAGAGACCCACGACGAATGCAAGGGACATTTGGCGTGGGGATTTCGATCAAAAGAGAGCTGAAGTTACACGTATTAAGCGGGAATCCGTATTTGCTGGAGGCGTATTCGAAGAATTGCAACGATTCCAAGAAGTACTGTACAGACTAATCGCAAGTCACTGTCCGATTTCACGAAGGAAGTTAGCAAACAGACCTCGATGGCTTACGCATGCGTTGAAGAATGAGGTGAATAATAAGCGAAGGCCGTGGAAAAAATCGCTTATTGACGGGAACCCAGCATCCATAAGTGCGTACAAAATTTAAGAAAATCAAGTCAAGGGTCTTATACTCAGAATGAGAAGAGAATTCGAATTGAATCCGCGTAACCGTGCCGCAGAGAACCCCAAATTATTCAACGGTTACATTAGACAGAGCTAGCGTAACAAGGACCCAATGCCACTGCTAAGGACAGCTGAAGGTGACAATCTCACTAAAGATATTGCGAAAGTTAATAATAATTAATAATCTTCATCAGGCCAAAACGGTTACAATGAAGTTTAAGTTATGCGAATTACATGACTTATAAATGATTCGGGACAATTAACATCGATCGTTCCCACGCCACTCGCATGACGTGGCGTGCTATGGCGTGGTCGGCGTGTCGTGC
>CACRXP010000565.1:169977-183385 GCA_902702965.1 Spirometra erinaceieuropaei
TTATTTTTTTGATTGCTCGATGCAGAAAATATCTGTGTCGTCAAGGTATTCGCTGACCCGATTTAAGAAGAATTCTAATGTAGTCTTTTTTTCAACTTAGCGTTCGTGCTACCCGGAGTAAGTAATTATAGACATTCGGTATTGGTAGGCGGGGTTGTAGGACTGGAGACGAATAAGGTTGCGTTCTCCATCAAACAGGTGCCCACTAAACTCATGCAGTCGGATATGTGTAAAATATTTTACAGAGCTACTTACTTTCACACCTAACAGAAAGCAGATCATCCAGCCGCTTACGACAGACATTACAGAATTTCCTCTTGAAGTGTCCCAATTCAGACCAACAGTGAGCCATTGGGTCCTGAAGTAAAAAAGATACCGTAATCAGTAACACCCGTTCAACAACAAGACAGGCGTGTCAACGTTTGCAACTACTGAGCACTGCGAATCATGTCCAGACTATACGTTATCATGAAAGAGTATGCACTGCCATGACTTCGATTGAAATCCTGAATAAGAGGCAATTAGACTAAAGCCGAATAATTCTGCAAACAATCCAAGCTTCTCTTCCTCTTATATTCACTTAAACAGACTAACCTTAGACATCAAACGAAACTCGGTATCATGTCAACAGTTTAATGAGCTTGTCTCCGGTAGTCCATATTTTTTCTTAAGTAACAGAGAATCACTATGTGCGTGAAGGAGAACGTACTAACAATGGATTGAGAACGTCCCTTGGATTTCCCGAAAATAAAAAACTTATTACTCAAGTTCTCAGCTTCGTAAAAATGCAAACATAATTAAAGCTGTTCCGCCACGTTGGTCTTATGAAGTAAGGTAGGCGAAATACCTCAAATTAGCCTGACGGGAAAAATGTTATTCTTCATAATCTGAATTTTCCGAGATTCTGGTTCACTCATAGGAACGAAATTGCGATGAGATCAACAAGCATCACTAATCGGTAAATGGCAACGTAAATTTTAGTGGGTGGTAAAGAAACCAAAATTCCCGCCACATCTATTAGATATGTTATGATTTGAAAGGTAATTTTGTCCCTTTAGTGTTAAAGGCTGGCAGGTTCGGTGTACAGTACGTGAGCTAACTCATGAAATGATAATCGAAATTTTAAGATACGTTTTCTCTCCGAAAATATTACTTAAGTAATTACGAAATAAATCATCTTGCAGCATAACTCTATCATAATTCAGTTACCTCGGGGTGTCGGCTTTCGAACGAACTTCTTTCCGGACGCACGCAAAAACCACATTTTAAAAAACGACTACTTAAGCAGCATGAATTTTTTCTATTGGTTTTCGATGTTTTTAATAATTCAATTATATTTCATAGGAAACATGCATAAAAATGTTCATTCTTCTACTCATTTCATAATACATTACTTCTTCTGATCTAATATTTAAAGAAAGGGTATAGTTCGGTTTTAAAGTTTGTAATTGTGAGATTTTTAATACCGTGAAATGTCCGTTCATAAAACATCGTGTCTCTACATTTAGTAATGTGGTTCCTTAAGTCTACAATATGACTCAAATCAACTGCCAAATTTTATGAAGTCCATACGACCTCCTCCTAATACCGTAGAGAAATTCACGGCTTTTGCATGCAGAAATATGCGGCTTGCAGTTTGGAGACCCTGAAGGCAAGCGTGACGGCAGGTCATGTTCAAAATTATTCGGGTATTGGAAAAGTTTAGGAAAACCAAATTATGCCCTTTCGTTAAGTATAAGACTGGTGAAAGAAGAAGAATAAAATAAAGAACAAGTAAGGTTTTACCAAATGCGTGAAGGACTGAACATTTTATGTATGATTTATGTGCAATATAATTGAATTATTAAGGGTATCGCAAATCAATGAGAAAAATTCATGATATTTAATTAGTCTTTTTTACAGAGTTCGGTTTTTGCTTGTGGCCGGAAAGAATTTTGTTTGAAAACCGACACCCCGAGGTAACTGAATTATAATACAGTTATGCTGCACGATGATTAATGCCAAAACTCCACTTAAGCAATATTTTCGTAAGGAAAACGTATTTCAGAATTTCGGTTAACATTTCATGAGATAGCACGCCTACTGTAACTCCTGTGTTCTAAGATCTCTAATTGAGATGCACCACTGTAGCTTTCTCAAAGATCGCCGATGTTGGTTACGGATTTGTCAGTATTGATTGCGTTTATCATCCAGGTGCTTTATTGGGCAATCCAGGTTCCGGACGCACAAACAACAGAGCGCTATAAATCGATCAATCGAGCAGTCACCTGACAGCCGCGCATCTCGTAGTTAATTTTCCTATTAGGTGTCACCTGGGAGAACGATTTTGACTACCCTGAATTTGCACTCGTAGGTAGCGTAAAATATTACCTATGTTAGTTCATTCTTCTGTATACTCGTCTGTATTTGACGATTCGTGTTCGTTAAAACAATGTCCTGTTTCGGCCGATAGTGATTGGAGGGGAATTGTGGTGACACCTCATCTAGCAGTGTAGTATTGAGCCTGCCCTGTGGGTGAATCTTGCCAACTCTCAATGACGTGCGAACGTTAACTATGATCTCCGACATGCTTTTTATGCACAGAACGTTCCATTTTGACTCATATAAGTGGTTAACTCTGCTATGTGGTCTTGCGGTCGTTAGATTTTCTGGTTGAGCATTCCAAGATAACTGTTTGTCCTGAGCAGTCTTTGAAGATGTTTGAGTCCGATCCGTTTAGCTGTCCCCACACAGCAATGAGTTCCCGCCTGTCAACAAAATTTGTATGCTAAACTCCTTTTCTGCTGCCGCTTCCGTTGCAAACTTAGGACCCTCAATGTCTTCTTGTCTTGGCTTTTCTGCGACCATTAGCTGATCATCGGGCTGTCGAAATACAACGACACCCGGGAACAGAGGCTGACCCTCCGCTTCTCTCCCTTATTTTTAAGCCGATTTTAAGCATGACCGTAAAATAACAGAACACGCCTAAAAAGTATGTTACACAGCCACAAAATATGATTAAACCTAAACAATTGACAGACGTACCTGTATAAGGAAAGGAATTATGCAGGTACAGGGTGAGACGACGTGGGGGATGCACTTTTCGTGAGCTAGGAAGTTACAAACTGGACGGGAGAAAGAAAACACAAGTATCTTCTTTAGTAGTGATTCTGAAACGTAGTGTAAAAGTGACGAATGAGGAAAAAAAGTGCGTACAGGAAAGTGGCATCCTTAAAATTAACTGGTATTCCTCCTCCAGGTTCAACCATCGTAAAACTCGCATTCGTTTCCCCTTTTCCATCATCCAAACCGCAATTTAACAGTAGCCAAAACTTTGGTTTAATTCAGTTATTTAGTAATGATAAGCATTTATATTCCATGATCCTAACACCGCACATATCTCCCTATTTAGATTTTCTTAGTTGGGGACTTGCCCAGGTGAATGCATCCTTAGCATAAATGTGGGTAGCCGTCGCATCCTTAGACCACGTTTATATCGGTTTTAACCAGATTGCAATGCCAGTAAACAAAGTGTTTGCGCATATTCGGCTTAGCTACAAAATGCCAGAAGGCTCATTTCGGTTAGTGTTGAATCAGCGTACTTCTTTAGCAACCAATTGGTGCCTCGCTTATGTAAAATATTATCGATCATCCAAATAGGGCAGGGTTGTCACATTTTGACTCCATTTTGCCCATTTAGAGCTCGTAACTATGCAGTTGCAGGTACTCCAAGAGGGTGCTATTGAAAGAAGGGAACCTTCAGAAATTTAGCCAATTAATGTTGAAGCGTCGACTTGCGTCAAAGTTCAGTTGGCAGGCGAAATGATTGGAAGTAGATTGGTTTTTAGGCTGGACCAACTAATTTGCACAAACTTCAAAAGATCTAAATAGTAGTCTAAGTTGGTATAACCATGAATAGATGTTTTCTAGGAAGTGTCTGACGCCATGCAAGTGGAAGAGAAAACCCTGGCGTCTGGGTCAAAGCATTGCCCATCGTTCTGGATGCAGCGTGTCTGGGGAATCGAATACCTAACAAAAGGCATAGGTACCCAAGTGTTCTATGGATATTTTGCGAGATTTAAAGGGTGGCAAAGCGCGACCGGAAGAATGAGACAGTAAGGCCCAGACATTCGTGTAATCTATCAGACGAATAAATGAAAAGAAAAACACACAAGGTCTATGAACCAGGTTTTCCACAGAGGCTAGAACCATACGCGCTGCTCGGCTCCGCGGAAGGATACTACTCATCAAACTACAGTGATGCTGTGCAAAGAAGGAATAGACGGTGAGAATCGCGAGAACAGAACTTTGATTGACCCCCAACATAATTAGCAATTCAGGTTTCGTTGATGCTCCGCCCTGTTATATAACGAATGCACAAAAGTTCACGAGGCATGGACGACCGTCTTAAAAAGTAACTTAGAGGCGAAGAAACTCGCTAAATTCTGACCCTGGATTTGATGATTTTCGTACCCGCCCATGATAATTACGCTAAAAACTTATCTACCTGCTGGTTTTTCGAAATGTATACGAAGTCAGTCGTTTGTCTCGAAAAAGTAGACACGGAACATGCATTTCTAAAGGCCCCACTAATGTGAATTACGTTTTCGAGTTTTATAGCCTTAAATGGAGGATATCGCTGTTTAAAGGGAATTACGCATAATCATCTTTTAAGATCGTCGCTTAAATCTGAAGGCAGTCGGACATTCGAAGTTTTTCACGCAGTTTGCCAAGGCTGTCCGTTTACCAAACTAGTCTGATAAATTTATAAGTTGCATCAGGCATCGTCGAAAAACCGTAAAATTTCCAAATAAAATGTTTTAAAAAACTTGTAAACCAAATAAACCGGAGACCCTTAGAATGCATAGCAACTTCGATCGTGGCCAAAATGCCGAAGTACACAACAAATTTGAAATCGCAGACATTTCGTACTTTTAAATACTACATTTTAATGAGTTCCTCGTAAGATGATCGTATTACACCCAACTTTTCAAGTTTACACAGAAAATTCCCCATTCAACAAACCCCGAAAAGTCATTCGTAATCAGCGAATACTTTCATATGGGCTTACCACAGACGACTGAAGACGTTTCAGTAAAACGTCTGCAAAGGACCCTAATTGGCCTTCTGGCAACTGAACTCAGACAATTTCTTGCGGTCTAACTCACTAAGGGTCTCGGTCATTGTTCTATTAAGTTCAGAGCATCGTGCATGTGAAGGAGTCAACAAACACAAGGTGGTTATCGGGTCATTGCAGGTAAGTCAGTATTTTCTATCCAAACGGGGTACATATGTTTAATAGTATTGCTCTAGCTTGTAGAATCGATGCTTTGCAGCTAAATGAGCACAAGAAAGACTATTTTACGAATGTTTTCTAAAAAGCATATTTCAATTTATAAGGTCGTCGAAGATTAATGGGAAAAGTTCACGTCACATAAGGACTCATTTTACATGCAGTAGACCAGCTCTTGTGTATAGTGCTGCATTCCGAATGATAGAAAGCACGCCGGGTTCAGGCAATTAAGTAGAAAGATTGGGGGCTAACAGGAAAAGGTTTAGGGTGTACACAGAAAAAAAGGAAAAAAATAAGTAGGCAGAGACCATTATTTTCGGCATGTTGATCTTGCATTTAGAGAGACCAATCACAGCGCAGAAACGGAAGGAAGCCAACTTTCTCATTTTAAACATACTTTCGCATATCATGCCTGTCGTCCCCAGCAGACCCCAGAGCAGATCACAGCAGTGATGGCATGTGGCCGGTTTGTGAAGATTCTTTTTGATGAAAGCGTGCCCTTGAAACCATCCTTTTGGAGCCGCACCAATTCCGCTAAATTTAAAAATATTTTTACACATCTAAATATGGCAGGTTGTAGCATTCACAACAGCTCGCTGAAATAGAATATATTTCTACGAACCTTCGTTTCGGGTAAAGGAACATCAATATTCACGTGCAAAATATAGACAAGGGACTAATGAAATCTACGCAGGAGCATTGTGAGCCGCAAAGCAATGGACTGTCAAATCTTGTCACGTTAAAGTAGTGTGGACGGAGGGTCCCACCTTTGGGTAAAGAAACCACAGCGTACTATTCCTACACCAAGCTGCTCCAGGTAAATATCACAGGGAACAACGACAAATCCGATAACTGGTTTGACATGGCTTGAGGGAAGCAGAAGAATTTTCTGACAGCTAATAATGCCGAGGGGAGTACCTTTAGGAACTTAATATGACGTACCGAAGAGATAAAAAGAAGTGTTCACCTATTGGTGCAATTTTAATTTTAAAACTGTTCACTTGAATCAGCTACCCCTAAATCACATCTCAGTGGGCCGTTTTCTAGATAGAAGAGCCATAGCGTGTGGGTTTTGAATGAGTTTGTTGGTGGCAAATACTTCTGACGGCAGCCCTAAACCACGGTGAGACGTCTTTGGGAACAGAAAAAGTAACCAAATGCCTGACTTCCTGCAATTGGGGACGGATTTTCACCCCAAGTGAAGGAAACGAAGGAATTGTCATCAGGAGAACTCCTTCCCAGCCAAATGCAATTACGAACTACTGCTGGTGCAGAATATGGCTTTGGTGAAATCCAACAAAAAATACAACGAACTGCTTATAATGCACCGATACACCTCAAAAGTTCGCGGACTAGTCTTAAAATCCAGCAAAATGTGAATAGCCTTACTTTCGTGGGCATTTTGCAATTCAACGAGATAGGAGCAGATTTTAGTGCCTGTGTCGCACCGTGGAGTCTTGTCGAAAAATGTCAACAAATCATCCCTTTGATCCTGGAACTGAGAAGACATCTCTTACACCAGCTCCCACAGACAGAGTAACCATATAATCGTACAAAGGCCTTTAGAGTGCTGAAAAACCAAACCAACACGAACTGACGCGGATATTTTTGCACCAAACTGGGAATAACTGACACCGTTGAGTTTCCTAGTGTTGCTTACAAAGAATGTCGAGAGAAGGACCGAATAGGTGCAGACCGCTTCATTTGTAAGCGCTGCCAGTCGGGTGAGCACACACAAAGTCTGAAGGAAACTTTACCAAGAACGATGTAATAACTGAGGCCGAGACCTTCTACTGCGTTTTGAAGAAAGCCGGAGAACACTCCAAGAGAACCTCGTCATCTACTCAGCGTTACAGTTGCTGAAACGCGTTCAGTCCCTTTCAGACTGGGAAATCCTCGATATCGAGAGTACAGAGTTCTCCTCCCCAACAACATTCATTACCTCCGAAGTAGAAGACACAAAGAATAATCCCTCCGGAAAGCGTCCGGTTAAGGCAAAGTCCTCCCCCCAGACTTCAGGTTTCTTGCGACCTCTCGAGTATGCAGGTCAGAAACAACCAATGGAACTCGTTGACTTTTAGAAATCACTGAGTCATCTCGAGGAAAACCATTGAAAGCAAAGAATTCTGCAACTGAAGTCATGTCAGACACGAACAAGGGGCTAGCAAAAAGGCACCGCCGTTACGGATATGTATTTTGTTTATTACGACTCAAGTTATCCACCTACACACTTTTGACACAAAAACATGCCGCCCCAAGATTTAACGCATCTGCCTACTGTAGTTGGTGGTAAGCGTTGAATACCTACCTGTCTATAAAAGAACTAGTAGAGTTGACTGGATGATAAGTAAGGATAATTTAGCCAGAATGGGACTCTAACTCCGAGGTCTAACTGCCGTAAATGAACTCATTCTCTCCAAAGGCCGCAAGTACTCCATGACAAGAAACTTTCCAGATGGTCTTCCGACTGCCAGTGAGTATAATGAAAGCCATCCTTTCACAGACATTTAAGGACTGGTACGTATTCATGCATTCAGATCGTCTATAGTTAGGTAACACTCCCGAAACGCTTCTCGTCAAAAATATAACATGTGTCTCCCTGCAATGTCTGTGAAGCATATTTTTAAGAAAAATTGAATCTTTTGAAGTGTATTTCTGCATACGCTTAGAAATTGTTACGACGCAAGGCACCTTGAAGACCTACCAGAAAGCTCGTGTCAACAGTAAATTATGCACAACATAAAATTATATAACAAGGCAGGACATTGAAAATCGAGTAGTTCGATCCACAGCCAAAAGTCACTTCAAATAAGCTTTCTAATCGAAGACAAAAGCTGCGTGCCAACGCGCGCCCTCTCTCAAACAGAGCTGCTAATCTGAAGTATGGAAAGAAGATTTACTTGGCGACTTAATCTGCTGAAGTATTGTGAATTGCCGAGATTAGAAAGAAACTCCCGATCACTTAATTCTGCATTCCTTAATTATATTAAGGTGTGCACTGAAATTCGAGTACAAAAAATGGATCGAATAAAATTCCCATCGTTCGATGCCAAGACCCTAGGAACACTCTGTACTCCACGCTTACTCTTGGCTACTACTAAAAGTCCACTCACCCTGTAGACTGTGCCTGGAGTTCCAGATCGGAACAGGTCTCCTCTGCCAAGCTAGACTGTTCGGCGAACTTTGGATAGAAACCGTCTTCCATTTTCACCTTGCGTCAGTCATTTGCATGGTTTTCAACAAAGTATGCACTTGAAGAATTTAGTAACAGAGCTTGAATATCCGCCTCGAGAAATCCGCGTCTTCGAGGAGTCAACACGGGAAATGGTGGCGCAATATCCAAATCATGTCGGCTGAGTTTCAACGAAGAGCACGTGTGCAATATGTCCTATAAGTCATAGAGAGGGAAAGTCCGGTTGAACTAGAGCACGTTGCATTTAACCAGTTGGGACATGTGAGCTATCTTACTTGAAACACCAACTTAGGGAGAATATGACAAGGGTGTTGACGGAAAGTTCGAAGATAGCAAACAATGATAACAGGTTATGTAGGTTTTTTGATGCCTGTGAATGAACGTAACACAAATTTTTTGGCCGGATTTATCAGAAAAACAGAGTCGAAGTATCAATTCGAAGACACCATTGCGTGCTGACAATGAAAAGCAGGATGAGGAACAAAAATCAATGTTGAGATCGACAACAACAACTGTTTAATGGGCTTACAACTTTCGTAAGGTTAGAAGAGCGAGGGTTGTCTAGTGATGGTAGAATGAGAATTCAAAATCTACTGAGAAAATGCATATTCCTAACTGAATAAGACGGTAGTCCACTGCGCACAGACTTGATGCCGGTTTCCAGATCTTGAAGGAATGCAATAATCGCGACTAGAGTTGAGCGCGACGTCCCGAACTTCCAAATTAACGAGCTGATGAACAACGTAAATAGCCTAATCAACTGTGATAATTGTCTTTGACTAACATCTGCAATTAGAATGAATTAGGGGACAGATCACATCTCCCTCACATGCCGAACTCAACGAAAATCTGAAACTCTTAAAGAGATGGAATGCCAAACCTATATGAGACTGCTGGCATTGTCGCCAAAGGCAGTTATACCTCGGCGCACATACTCACAAAAGACCGTTCATCGTGAGAGATATGGACAGTCATCTTCTCAGATAGGACGCAGTGGTGACTCGCTCGTTAATTTGTTCATAATTAGGCAGGCCTGTTTCACAAGTGATTCGCTTTTCTACTTTCATTCCCGACACATTCCTTTGGCAAAATATGTTCGAGGTAAAAGAGGTGGATGTGAGCACGGTAACAAACAAAATAAAACAGTCTGTCAGCGCATGCCGTTTAACGCATGCCACATCCAAATTTGACAGACATTAAGGGCTTTAGCGCACTCGGCCCAGATCCCAAAGACGCACGCTGAGAGCAGATTCGGATCACGTTTTCGTCTAATGCAATAGCGGTGGAGTTTGCTGAGAGGAGGAGAAAATTTCGAGCAACGACGCTTCCCGCGTACCCTACATAGTGGGTGTAGCGTTGGTGATTTGCACGTCATTTACTTCATAACGTTGCAGACTTGTGTATCATATACCGCATTCTCTCATCTCCTATCCACCTCCCTCCGATGGCAAGACGATATCAAAACGGCCAAAGATCGGTTCGGACGCAGTGGCTGAAACTAAACAGCCCACCTATACGGCCTGCGGCCTGACTCTGAGTCCTAAGAACGAACGAGTTATCCTGTCAGTTGTCAACTTCCTGGATCTGATGTGATAGATTCAAGCCCCTCAGATTTGTCGCAGTGAAAAATGTGCTGATTTACTGTGAGGATAAATTCCCCAATGTCGACCACGATCTCTTCGCCTATGCCTAGTCAAATATCCGAGCCTGTCGGGCAACTGTTGATGGATTGGAGTGCGGTGCCTGACATGACGCGACAGAACGAGTCTACGCAGTTACACGCGCGTGCTCGGAAGTAGTTATGGGCTCAGCATGCCACGAGTCATTCTAATCAGAGGTTTGGCCCGAAGCGTATGCAACACGGTCATTTATGGATGCCAAACTCACACACAGACCCGAATAGCCTCCCGGAACATTTAAACTTTAAAGAGATATTCAAACGGCAAGTTGAGCAAACCGCTACTTAAATTTACAGTGCAAGGTACGCGGCAGTAATCAATATCTGTGGGGCAGAAAACTGTCTTTGAGGCATTTTTATGAATTCTTATGAACGCTCCCCTTTAGAGACTCAGGAACATCGGCAAATAAAAAAAACAGCCGAAGGCTGAGGTCAAAACCATTGTTATTTGAGCAAAGCATCACAATTAACCCTGGCTTAAGAAGTACTCCGAATGGAACACGGAATTGGCCAGCTTCAGTGAATTGCGATGGGTCTGATTACATGATATACGCCCCCTTCCATCCCCTTAGGTCATAAAGTTCCTAGTCCAGTCTCCCGTACGTTTAACCACAGAATTTTTACTAAAAGACTTTCGAAAGGTTGGGAACTTAATTTATCAACGGGACCATGGATATGAAATCAATAACTGGCCGCTGAATTATAGGCAGCGGAATGAATATTATACAGTTGACACCGCGTAGAATTAAGTTTTTTCAATGCTGTCTACCCTCTTCGTTCTCGAAATAGGTCAGCCAAAACTACGAGTAACCAAACACTTCCCCCTGGGGCCACGAATCAGATGCAAGGAAAGGCAAACGTTTTTTTTGCAATTCATGGAGCGTCAGTTTATCAAAACTCTTCGGCAGGACTAAGGAATTGAAGCGGGAGAGCTGGCAAGACCAGTCGATAACTGCTATGTGTTCTACACCTGCCTTTCTTCATATACGAATGATATTTAAAGTCGCAGGAACTTGTTATCGTGGACAGCTCTACGCCGTTTCTCATTGCTGATAAGTAAAACTGAAGAAGGTAACAAAGCAACCCCACGGCAGTTTTATCGAAAATATCTACCACAAAACACGATCGTTCAGCATCTTGTCCCCGACACCGAAAGCAAGGACCACTTAGCAAGGCGCCCTTCAATTTCCGGATCTCTTCCTCCTCGTTTCGGCTTTTGGGATGTCTGTTGGGGTCCTTCAAATAATGTCCATCCTCACGCTGTTGGTCTAGCTATTGAATAACGCCTACGATTTTACAATGTTGCAAGGTTCCGTCAGCTGACGATAACTAGTGCTAGGCTGTTATGGCAGGTTTGCCAACTAGTGTTAAACTTTCCATTGACATCTTGGCTATGTGCAAACAGGTACCATGAATAAACAGCCAGCGTTGGTCTGAATCATCCAGCAAAGATCGAATAAGTCATGCATGTCCGAGTTGATGTTCTGGCTCTTCCCTTCGGTTTCTGCAGTCGTTCAGCTCATATGTGCTTTAAACGCTCTTGGACACCGTGACGGTTATGCACCTCGATCACCATCGACATATCGCCATTTTTGTCGTGTGGCACCGTCCGCTGTCACGCTGGCCAGTTGTCTATGCAGACTACGTGACGGAACTTCCGAACAGCTAACTGTTGTCTTGTCTGTGCAAGATCAGGTTGTACTCTCCACTTGTATCCTTGCATGATAACTTTGGACAGTTGCCCGCCCAGTGAAAGATTGTGGTAATCCCGACAATAGGCATTAATTGGCGTCAATATGTACGATTTGTTTCTATTCAGTAACCGTTGACCCGAAGAAGCGGTAGACAAAATTAGCCAAAGCTCACTGTATTACCTTAGTACACGAAGGTATGGAATTTTCTTTGAAATTTTGGCATGATTTTCGGGTAAAAAGTAGGTGTACGGTAGAAATGCTAATTGGCATTTTATGTGCAGGTTGTTGGATCTCTAAAAATAACCCCGACTTATGATAAGGCCGTCAATGAGTATTCAGAATAAGGCCGAGAAATTAGATGGGGAGGTTCATGTACGAAAAAGCTTAAATTTATTCAATTTAGTTGGTTTGTCCAAAGATGTAAAAAGACTACCTACCTGGAGAAGACGGATTTCAGTACATTATATGGACAACGCCAAACTAAGGTCAAAAAATCCGCGACAGACTTCTACTCAACAGTTAAATATCCACTGTGTCTCAATGTTGTTAGTCACGCCTTAATGTATAGACAACGTTCAAGTGTGGCAAGATCCTAAACTATCATGGAGATGGAAAAGTAGCTGGAAGCAACCGCCTTCTCCATTGAAATTTTAAAGCAAAAGCAGAGATATCGAAAACTGTCGTTTACTACATACGACACACTTAGAACACACACTAACACATGTACATTTCTAAACCCATCTTATCGATCCCAACCAACTCGCTTTAATATGTCGGCGTTAGTGCCCTGTAGTCGTCATATTTTGCATAATTCCATAGTTTTCCAGTCATTTATTTCAACTACCTTTTCTTCGCACTTTGCATAATATCCCTCGGTAACCTTTTGCTAGTTAGCCAACATATTTTGTCATTCTTGGTAAAAGAACTAGCGACGGGGGCATTAGCTTCAGTCCAAAGCGAATGATTCTTTATATACGATGCTAATATGTCTGCTGATCGAATAAAATATATGTTATGTCAACGCTTTAGGGCAGGAGTCAACACAGAGGCTTAAATTAAGTTCAAAAACCCAATAGGAAAGGAAGGGTCCACATTTATCTCGGTGCAATTAAGAGAACTTGTGCGATGGTCAAATTATAAGATTAGTGGTGTCCACTTTGAGGAACAAAGTTTTCTTTTCGGCAGTCAGTGTGATGTGTTACGCCGGTCTTTCGGCAATGTTCTTTGCAATGAACCTGTCAGGGTAACCGTTTTCCAGAAGCAAGTCCTGGATTTTTTTAAGTTTTTTTACGATGGTATCAGTTGGCCAAATCCTTCTAGCTCTTTGTGCCAAATAGCGGACTAGATTTCGTTTTTGTTGGAGGAAAACGAAACTAGCAAAGTTTGTGTATTGCACAGACCAAGCTTTCTTCCGATAGACGCTTCTTCGGACGCTACCGTCAGGTCTCCTGTTTAGAAAGCCATCTAAGAAAGACAGCGAACCGGCCGATTCCATTCCCAACGTTAATTTGATCGACGGATGTGCCCGCTTTGCAGCATTAAAGAAGGTAACTACGCGGTTTCTGTGGCGG